>VSMD01030253.1:0-16547 GCA_008750895.1 Mirza zaza
TTTCTTTCTTTCTTTCTTTCTTTCTTTCTTTCTTTCTTTCTCTTTTTTTCTAAACATTATAACTTAGCTGTGTGTTTCTTTTGGACAAATCTAGACAAATTTGTCTCTATGGCTTTTTCTGTCTTTATACCAATCATTCCAAAGTATGATTGTCATTGCAGCCAATCTCTACACGATACATTGATAATAAAATAGCAGTTATCCATCATTAGTAAAATCATTTTGTTGCTAAAATTCTACCCATGAAGGGCACCATGCTATGCCTTTAACCTAAATAAAGATACTCAGTCTTCTTAAACATTGGAATGCTTCAGCTGGAGGGAAAAATTAGTCTAGTCCAACTTCAGGCCCTGAGTCACCTGGAGGAGTCCAAAGAGTGTTACCAATCTCTTAAATGTTTCATGGTTCATCAGTGAAAAGAGAAATTACTCTGACCTACTCTACTAAAATATTAACTCTTTAGTTGGTTCAATATTAGTACTCTTTCCCCAAACAAAACTTAAGTTCTATTGCAATAAATTTTTCAAAATAAAATTTAAAAGATGCTTCAGATATGCCTGCTTAATACATTTTCTTCCATGAAAATGTGCACAATATTCATGTCCATATTTCCCTATATAATAGACCATCTTCCTGATTACATTATTGGATGCTAAGACTATGTAACGAAAATCATGGCAAAATCCCCACAAAAGATACTGTCGTGATCCAGCGGTGGAGAGGAGAAGGAAAAAATCTAATCACTTACTTTACAATAAACTGAAATGTCTTGACTCCCATCATAGAAATATAGTGCTGGTTTACCACAAGATGAGATTATTAAGTCTGAACAAAGGCATCTTTCTCTTCTCATTCAGACTCCCTGAAAATGTACCTCCACCACACACATCCTTGTTTCTTTACTTCTATATCAAAATGAAGAAGCCTTCTCCTACAAAAGCCTGTCTCTTCCCTGCATTCTCTGTGATGACCGATCATGAAAACTTGCTCCAACCATTTCCTTCTACCTTTCCCTCCCCTTGGGCTCCCTGCTTTTTTGGAGTACCCATACCCCATGTTACGAAGCCACCTTGCTTCTTTCTTCCTGTTTATCACATCATACTTCTCTACCTCAAACTTCTAGAAACTTGTTGTATTCTGACTTCATTTTATCCCCCACTTTTTCTTCAATTTACAAAAATCTGTCTTGCTCTTGCACACCATTGAAACTGTTCTTGTTAAAGATCTAAAACCAAGTCCAATAAATTACTTTCAGCCTGTATTACCTGATCTCTCTGTAACATTTCTCACTGTTAACTACACACTTCCTGACACTTTCACCAATCTGTCAGCAATGGGTCTCATCCCTGATTCTTAGACTTCACTCATCATTCACCTGCTTTAGATAACTCCTCTTCTCCCACCTGCCAATCATACAGTGGTATCTTTAAGATGCTACACAAGGCACTATTTTTTTCCTACACTCTTCTGGGAGGTCCTATCTAACCCATGGCTTCATGCAAGTATACACTTATGGATCCCAAATCTCAATGTTTAGTCTAAATCTGTCCCCTAAGCTTCAGACTACCAAATAGCCCCACTTAGATGTCTCATTGACAAATATATCCACAAAAAAACTGATTACCTGCTCCTTTTAAGCTACACAAGATGTAGCAAACTTTCTCTCATCATAAGCATCCATTTTTAACAACCTTCAACTGACAACTCCCAAGCTTTCTTTGGATTAATTCTATCCCTCCAAGAACTGCCCTCAGTGCAGTGAGACATCTCAGACCACACCCAAGAGGAACATTTTGTGGTAGAAGAGTATATATGATCCCTAATGTAAATTCTTAATTAGCTCTTGACTTGCTCATAACTTCACCCTATTTTTCTTGCTCTTTATTCAGCTCTTAGTTTAAGTGGGTTGTTTGTTTTAATATTAATGTGCATATAAGAATCTCCTGGAAATCTAATACAAATATGAAATCCTGGAACTCATCCTCCAGATATTCTGATTCAGGTTTGATGGGAGAGGAGGTCCAGGAATTTGCTTCTTAACAAGTACCTCAGGGGCCGGGCGCGGTGGCTCACGCCTGTAATCCTAGCACTCTGGGAGGCCGAGGCGGGCGGATTGCTCGAGGTCAGGAGTTCAAAACCAGCCTGAGCGAGACCCCGTCTGTCTCTACTATAAAAATGGAAAGAAATTAATTGGCCAACTAATATATATATAGAAAAAAATGAGCCGGGCATGGTGGCACATGCCTGTAGTCCCAGCTACTCGGGAGGCTGAGGCAGCAGGATTGCTTGAGCCCAGGAGTTTGAGGTTGCTGTGAGCTAGGCTGATGCCATGGCACTCACTCTAGCCTGGGCAACAAAGTGAGACTCTGTCTCAAAAAAAAAACAAAAAAAAACAAGTACCTCAGGTAATTACATTGTAAGTATTAATAATTCATTGTTCATTTTGATTCTTCAGATTTTTTTTTTACCTCTGCAGTCCTACTAGTTTGACATGACAACTAATTTATTTCTCTTATTTTTGACTATTTGTTTATTGAGAGCTTGTGGTAAATATTTAAAATGGTAAGGTGATAAAGAGATCAGTAAACTTTTAAAAGTGTGATTTTTTTTCCAAAAACTGAAGCCAGATTGCAGGGCTTTAATCAATGATGGGGAAAGGGGATTGCAAACTCTAAGATATTGCTTCTTTTCACTCAATGTGTCTGCCAAAAAAATAAAGCAAATACTTACAATGACACTTTGTGGAGGCAGTGAGATTTTTAAGTAGAAGGATGGGGACAAAGAAAGTGAGGCATGCCACATAGATAGCATGACTTGAAAATGCTAGAGAGAAGGGGAGATAATTGAGAGAACACAATCTTCAAGTGTGATGAAGCACAGGCAAAGAAGTTTTGTGACACCACCTCCTCCTGAATGTCATTGGTTCCACAAACATTGAATTCCAATCAAAGGTTCTAAGTATATTTTTCCATACACATAGATAAATGAGTGTAATAGTCATTAATAGCTTTGACTACCCAACGTTTCTCTTCCATTATTCTGGAAATAGTGGCCCTTGCCTTCCTTTGGGAGCTATCCTTCTTCCCCCAGTTCCTGCTCTAACATATGCTCCAAAAAGGAGCTGTGTTATTGTTACACAGCCCCCTTCTGTGCCCTACCACAGGTGGGTACCTTGCCAGAGATAAGTCATTCAGGATTCTTTTCCTGGGTTTTTCTAATCGGAATAAGGAGAAATTCTTTTCTGGGATAAAACATGTAAGATATAAACCAACAGAGGTAAATTGCCATGGATCCTGCCTTCTGCATGATGTCAAATTGTAACAGGAGAACCTGACATGGAAAGATAGAGAAACAATAGAAGCAACATGCAACTCCCTTTGTGTCTCAGGTTCTATTCATTTATTCACAAAGCCTTTCACAGTTTGGTTTTCATAAATAATAAATTCCCTATTCGTGCTTAAGCTACAACAATTCTGTTTTTATTTCTTGAAATAAAAAAAAATCTGACCAATGAAATTACCCCTGCCCTCGGTTCTGAACAAGGGACAAAGGAGGAAGTTAGAGAATGTTGGGTTTAGAAGAAATGGGGCAAAGTCATAGAGAAAACTAGAGGCCATGATAAGGAGTTTGGAATTAGTAAATGGGAAGGAAATTTGGAGGATTTGACCAGGGATGATATGATATATAATTTGCACTTTGAAAGATGAATCTTATTGCTGTGTGAAAAACAGATTATAGATGAGTGGGAAGGTGGGAGAAGTATGAAATACTTGAGACTCCTTAGCAAGCTCTTATAGTAGTGCTGCTGAGCGAGGCTGGCAGCTTACACTACTAACGTGAGAGGAGTGAAGATACTGAGAAGTGGTTGGAATCTGGAGTTAGTTATCTTGGCAGTAAAGCCAACAAGACTTGTTGAAAGAGGGAACTATTTCTTTATGATACATTGCTAGGAGTGATGATATTGGGTCGGAAGATATGAATTTCTTTCTTATGTCTTTTTAAAAGTGAGTATAACAGTTTGTGAATCCCTCATTAGAAGGGGCTCATTCCACCCCATCTTTAAGAACAGTGAATATTTTCATGTTTTAAAAAATCTTTGCTAATTAGATAGGCAAGCACAAAATGGTGTCTCATTATTATCTTAATTACACCTGTAATATTGAATGAAGTATATATGGATTATTTCCTTTGTGGTAAAATTATCAGTTCTTATCTTTTGCCACCTATCTATTGAGGTCTTTGTGTATTTGTTATTGGTTTATATTATTTCAGATCAATATCTTGTTGAAGATATGTAAACCCTTTGTCATATTTGGTGTCATTGTTTTCTTATGTTATTGTTTGCCTTATGATTTTGGTTATATTCTCCCTTTTTTTTATAATTTGTGGAGTTTCAGTTACTAATGAACCCTCATCTATCCAAATTCTATTCATTGATTTCTTCTTGATTGATTGTCTTTAAGCTTAGAAAATTTACATATCCTAATCAGAAAATTTAATAAACATTCATGCTTTTGGTGGTAGTGGTGGTAATTTTCAGTTTAACTTTTTTTTTTTTTTACATTTAACTTATTGAATCCTTCTAAATTTTATTTTGTTTATGTTGTGAGGTAAGGATCAAAATTCTATGTTTCCCAATTGTCCTAAACCATGTATTAGATAATCAGGGAAATAGTTTTAAAAGAATAACAAGTATGTAGACATGTAAAATAATAAAATTACAGTGTTCGGTAACCACTTTAGGGTAGGGAAAGAAATAGTGTTGAGAGTTCATACTCTAAAGCAACATTTCCTAATTGGTGTGCCTCAAAACATCAGTTCTATCAGACAGTTCCTGAAATAGGGGTATTAATTAAGTAAGTTTGAGGTGGCCTACATATTACAACCCCTCCCATATAGAAGAATCTCAGGGCACATTAGTATATCAAAAACTGGAAAAGTCTTGCTGCAATTTGTTTACCTCTGTCAAACTTAGTGTTATCCAAACCATTTTGATAAAATCCTTACTTCAAAAAGCACTGCTATAGATTGGATGTTTGTGTCACCTCTGAAATTTATATGTTAAAAACCTAAGCCCCAATGTGAGCGTATTTGAAGATGGGGCCTTCAGGAGGTATTAGGTCAACAAGGTGAAGCCCTCATGAGTGGGATTAGTGCCCTTATAAAAAGACACTGAAGAGCTAACTTCTCTGCTCTTTTCTATATGAGGCTACAATGAGAAGATGGCCATGTGACGACCAGGAAGAAGGCCCTCACTAGAACCCAACCATGCTGGCGCCTTCATCTCAGACTTCCCAGCCTCCAGAATTGTGAGAAATATATGTCTATTGTTTGAACCACCCAGTGTATGGTACTTTGTTACAGCAGCCTGAACTGACACAAACACCATATGCAATCAAAGGCTGCAGTGCTGCACAGAACACATAAGAGATAATAATTATAATGACTTCAAGATGTATTCAGATTAGTGCTCCACCTTCTGCAAATATTCATCATGGTTTATTGTGTTTGGATTCAATTTCTATTTGCATGTTATACCAAATATGTAGCTGTTTGTATACAGGATCATACCTAATCCTTATAATGTGCTAACTGTTTTTAAAAAAATCTTTGCAGTTTTAACTCCATAATGTACAGGATTCAAAATAAATGCATATAATTCATGTCTTTTAACTCATAATGCTCATGTATATATTGCTGTAACTAGAAAAAATGCTTCACATACTCTGAAGCAGAGATTTTTATTTTTTTACTCCATCTAACATCATTCAGTTACTTTGAGTTAAGGAAAATGAAACATAAGAAACAAATGGTGAAGTGAGATAATACATAAAATTTAATAATTCAAGACAATTTTCTTCCAGATGCATTAGATAGGAACTTGCATTTGCATATTTTCCCAATTGCTATTTTCACCTCTCTTAAATTGGTAGGGTCACCTACACTATCCCTGATAATAACACAATATATCTTTAATGTATGTGAGTATAAATGTTTCAACTGGTAAAAATGTCACCAAAAGACCAGAATCTGTCTTATAGATAACATGCCTTGAGATGACTTCATTCTCTAAAAATAACCACACACAATAGAATTTGCTGCAACAAAAATTTACATACAATGTTTCACAAATATATAATACAGGAGTCTAGGATGTTGACTATGCATTCTTGGTATAAATGAAAGTTGAGTGAGTAATTTCTAGGCAGTATTATTTAAGTCAAACAGAAAATGGTACTAGCAGGAAGATACTGGAAGCATTCAAGTTAAAAAAATGCACATTTTAAATGGGCGCATTATTCTCAGGGAATCAATTCAAACATGCTTACTTTGACTACATAATTATTATGATTTTTCTACTAGAACTTAGAATAAGCTGCAATAATTTTTCTCTGACCTAGCTTACTAAATGATTTCCTGTTTGCATCCTTGCCACCCCTTCAGTATGTTCTCCACACAGCAGCCAGAGTATCTTTGGGAAACATAAAGTCATGTTACTCTTCTGCTCAAAACTTTCACTTAGGAGAACATGTAAAGATCTTACAACAAACTACAAGAACTGACACTATCTGTTTTTCCCCACCTCTGCCCTGAGCCATCTCCAGGCCTCATCTCCTCATCTCATGTAGTGACATCCCTGCATCCCTGCATCCCAGCCTCGTTGACTTCTCTGTCATTCCTGCGACACACCAAGGATGTGTTCTCTTAAGGGTCTTGGCTTTGCCTAGAAGGGTCTTTCCCCAAATATAGCTAAATCTTCTTTATATTTCCTACATCTCTCTGCAATCCAATGTTCAAATCCCAGCACCACCCCCACCAGTTCTATGACTGCCACGATTATCTATTCTTTCTTCTTCCCCAATCTTTTCTTCTGTAGAAATGGAAATATTACCACATACTGAGGCCTTTGCTCCTGGTGTTCTCTTTGTCTAATAACCACTACCCTGAGATTTCTGCCTGGGTCTACCTCATTTCCTTCAGGTCTTTGCTTATATTGTCTTCTTACAGAAATTTTCTCTAACCACCCCACATAAAATAGCACACCCACCACCCCTCTGTACTTCATCTCCCTTTACCTTGCTTTATTCTTCTACAGAATGGTTTTCACCACCTACTATATATTTACTAATTTGTTTATGGTCTGTCTTCCCTCATTAAAACAAAAGTTCTACAATCTCAGCCTCCCAGAGCGTTGTGATTACAGCCATGAGCCACCATGCCCAGCCTCCATGGATTTCAATATGACCCAAGTTTTGCTTGTATCACACAGTATATATATGTGGAGAATGGTAGCCTTCAGTTCAGCATGTTTCATACTGTGTATGCCCACAAGGTAAACTAGGGATGTAGCAAAATAAACACCAATCCTGATAATTCTTGCCCACAGAGTGATTACAGAGTGGTTCAGAAATATACATTTTAATCATCTATAATAACAAAATTATCTAACAACCTTTCAAAACCTCTACTCCCTCTGTGTGCATGAATAGTTTGGGGTATTAAAGCCAAACTGAAGCATATCTGATCTGATTATAAAAGCTAGTCAGGTGTGCAAGGATCTGCATTTGTTGACTCAAGGACTAAAATACCAGAGTTCCCACGCTAAGACCAGTTTAATTTCCTGTCAGTAGGGCTACCCGTCATTTTCATAAAGAAGCCCTACGAGGTTGCATATCTGTAAGTAACAGAATCATTTTCATGAACTCTTTCCCATGTTTAAAATGATCATATGACATGTGTTTGCAACAAAGAGCCACATGAAATTTAATCATCTTCAAGATTATTTGCAAATTTTTTGTTTGAAATTCTATTTTATATTAGAAATAAATCCTTCTTTGAATTAGAAGATAAAATCTAAGACCTCTCTTTCTCTAGAGACTATTTCCTTGGCTAAAACAATATGTGTTCCCTAGCTGCTTTCTCTAGCAGCCAATCTATAAAGCTCAGATTAAATAGTATAAAAAGGGCCAACTTTATTAGATTATTAAAATAGATAACTTCAAAAATAGATTTTTTTCTGGGAAAATGCTAAAAATCCTTTAATATTCAAAATAGACACCTTGAGATAGCCAAATCTATAAACTAACATTAAATTTTTGCCACCTTATTTTTTTCTATTCAATGTAACTATCTAAAATATTAAAACTATTTATTAACTATCTAACTCTTAAACTATATTATTAACTATCTAAAACACATTATAAGATTCTGAAGAGGAGTAGCCTGGAGTTGGGTATTTTACACCAGGCTTAGTCTGTAAAGAAAATATAGGAAAAAAAGATGATTTTCATGTTCATAAAAATAAAGCAGATGGCTAACAGTTGCAATTCTGTTATATTAATATATATAATATGTTTCCTGTTATGTCTGAGTATAAAGTTGGCTTTGACAACCTGAGTCTCTTTTCAGACAAATCACTTTCATGCTGAAGATGGTGTAGAATCCAAATCAAATGAAACTTTATTCTGTTCTTTCCTCCAGGAATATCACAGATCATTTGACTTTCCATTTGTCCTAATGAAATCTTCTGTTGTACACACAATGCAGGTGAGCTGGGCAGCATTCTCAATTTGATCTGTTTTTATAAACCAGAACAAACTCCCAGCATAGTGTGGTAGGAAGTACTTCAGAACAGGTTCCTGTCCAGCTCCTCAGTAAAGTATGTGGCTCAATTCGGTTTCCTCACGTGGAACACATAGGTGGTAAACCACAGGGATTCTAAGGTCTCTTTTTGGTGTTTTTCCTCCTTAAAACAAACATCTCTAAAAGGATCAGGAAGAGAGAGAGTTTGTTTCTTTATCAATAATTGCAGCTCTCACATGTTTCTAAAACCACAGGAGAGAATTTTATAACAAATGGGAGCTAGAGGTTATCAAAGTGGGAGATTTGATGCTGTTGTCTATTCCCTGCTTCTAGAACTTTTACCCAACTTTTTAAATAAACTTTGATCATGTTACCTCTGGTTAAATCTTTTGTTTCTCCACTTGGCCACAGGTTGATTTGGACATCTTTGGACTTGGCACTGCAGACAAAGATCCATAGAAATGGGCCCATTGAACCACCACTGCTCCATTTTCTGCCATGCCACTCTCTCTCCTTTCACATCCCAGCCTGCAATATCCTTAAAAATCTCTACACATACTTGCAAACTATTCCATCCACCTCCATTGCCCTCATTCCCTTCTTCCCTCAGCAAAGTTCTGACTGTGGGGGCGCCCTCTACCGAGGACTTAAAGCTATTTAATGTTTATATTTCTATCACAGCCTTTACTACATTGCACTGTAGCTTCTCTGTTATAAAGACCTTCTACTCACTAAAGTATTACTATTTTGGGGGAAGAGATTATGTCTTCCGTATCTTTGTGTTTCCAGTGCCTGGTACATAGTAAGTGTTACAACATAAATATTGGCTTTATATGGAACTGTAGATGGGTTTAGGCAATAAACAATAACTACTATGAGCTAGTTCCAGCCTCATTTGCTGCCTGGTGCTATTACAGTGACCTAAAAAGTTATAGAAACATCCCCATTATATTCCTCCTTACAAAGTTACTGATATTCCTCCAGTAAACAAAGTTTTAACATAAGGGTGAAAAGGTATTCCTTCTATGGGTTTATCAGTCAGAGAAGGATTAGCACATCCTTCACTATGCATTTTTTAAAATAGAGCAAAAAGTAGGTGTAGACAGAAACTTACTCCTAAATACTTTTTCTCGTCCTCAATGAATGCAACAACTCTACAGAGCACACTTAGTAATGAGAAATATGTAAAGTTTGGGAGGTCAGGTTTCCCCCCAGCCAAAATCTACTTCAGTACATCTTTTGTCAACTGGAAGCTCCTTTACGCCTCATCATTTGCTTCCCTGTGATGAGATGAAAACTGCAACAGGAAAGGATCTCTCCCCAAAGTCAATGAACTCAGCTCAAGTAAGGAGAGACTTGTGGTTAGAAGAAAATGGCTATAAGTCTGTGTGTGGAAATTTACTGACACAAAATGTTAATTATTGCAATAGTAGAAGCAGCACCAAACTATTTTAAGGAAGATCCCCTAAAAAGTTCTTGTCCTGGAAATGGCTCTGGAAAATCAAAATGGATCCTTGATTGAGGCTTCTTGGTTACTTCCTATACATAACCAGAATAATTATGTATACTATAAAAGGCGAACTTTATGGTCTTTTGAATATCTGAATCAATTTAACCTGCCAGAAATAAAAGCTAGCAAATATTTTCTTAGAATAAAGCTCCTATATGGACTACATGTGTTACAATGAATGTAATACAATGTCTGTCTAATAACTCACATTTACTGAGCACACACCATGGGCCAGGCCTAAGATGCTTGTCATGTCATAATGCAGTTAATCGTCATTACAATCCCTTCAGGCAGGAATTATTGTTATTTCCATTTTTCAGTTGGGGAAACTGAGATACAGAGAAACTACATAATTTTTCACCTTACTTAGCTAGTTCAGATTGAGCTGCATTACAAATGCAGACAATCTGATGCCCAAGCTAACACTTTCAATCAGCCCAACTCATTCTTCAACACTGTTATCTTCCACATAAGAGTAATTTTTTAAATAAATAACTTTAATTGGTGATTTTTTTCTGATAACAAATGTGAATCATGTTAATTGTAAGACATTTTTGCAATCAAAATAATAAAAGCATATTTATAAATAAAGTATATAGATCTCAACAGTACAAATTATAACAGTGGGGCAATGGAATTAACTATTGAACTTTGAGACCCACAGAAAAGAGTAGACATCATTGTCAATTTGTGAGTCATGTTCTATTCTACAGGTGATATTCTTCTTGATTGGAAAGCAGCCAATAACTCTACCGTCTGATATTTTATGGATAGGCCCAGCTCTAACATAAAAAAATAGAGCATCAGTGGTCAGAAACACCTCTATATAGTTATTGCTCTCTGCTATGATTCACAAGATAATAAGTGCTTTACATAATGGAAGGCATTTTTGTGCCAGCAAGGCATGTAATGACTTTTTCTGGTAGGTTTCTCAATTATTTCATTTTGTTTAAGAAAAACATGGAAAAATTTAAAAGAAAACTCAAAGTTTTTCCTATATTTTTGGAGAAAATGCACCTTTTTAAACATACCTTGGATGGAATGAATAAAGAAATCACTGATGTGATGACTGATGACTAAGAAAAATAAGCATTGGATATTCTAATTACATCTTTATCTTTTTTATTAGGATATATTGTGTATCAGAACCATGTAGGAATTCCTAAACTTGTTCTATGAGTTTTTCATATATTGACCTTACATGAAATATGGATCCAGCCTAGAATGCTAGAAGGCAAGGTCTCCATGAAGCACTAGATAATTAAAAAAGCAAAGTTTTAAAATTCTAAAATACTTCATATTCACCACGTAATTTACATTGTAATATCAACTGTGCATAGTGAACTCAACAATTCAGCCACAAGTATCTTTGAAAAAAATTATAGAAGATATATGTGTATGTTATGTATGTTTTAAAATACTAAAATAGAAAAGTATGTGCTTATATATTTATTCATCTAACAATATACAGTTAGCCCTCTGTGGGCTCCACATTCGCATTCATGGATTTAAGCAATAACAGTTGGAAAATATTTGGGGCATAAGTCTCACAAAGTGGTGAAAAGCAAAACTTGAATTTGCCACACACTGAGTCCTACATTGAAGCCATGCAAATGAGGTGATGTGTAAGCACTGTATTAGGTACTATAAGTAATCTAGATATGATTTAAAGTATACAAGAGGAGGGTGTGCATAGGTTATATGAAAATATCACTCCATTTTATATCAGGGACTTGAGGATTTGTGAATTTTGGTATTGAGGGGGGGGCATGTGGATCCTGGAACCAGTCCCCCAGAGAAACCACTGAGGGATAACTATAATGTTGAAGGCAATAACAACCAGCCTATTAACATTTAGCATGTTTTAGGAGAAAGTAAAATATTATATACTCAAAGCAGATTTTCCAAAAGCAACACTTTCATTATTGTTTATCACAAAAGTTAAAATAAGCAACAGAAATTGGCATGTGTGGTATTTTCAATAATCTGAAATAGATTAGAATTCATTGAACACATATAAATGATGATTTAGTTCAGCTCTATTTCCAAACTAAAATATGATGAAATTTACACCTAACTCTATTTAATAAATCCTAAATTAGAAATGACACAGTGGACATGTGATAAATCTTGTTAGTATTTCTAGGTCCTGTTTTTAAAAAAACAAAGTTTAAGTACACCCTTTTATAAGAATCAAAGTGGATTGGAAGTCATGTGTGATGGGTTTTAGCTATTAGTCATAATTAGAGCTATCAGAATACTTACCAAGGAAAAATTTTCATATACTAAAACAATAATCCTATGTGAGTTTTGTTAGTATCTTTTGATTTATCTGAAATCAATGCAATAAGCTTTATCAATTATATTTCTCTGCCAAAGTAATTAATTGCAGAATGTGTCTCATCTTCAGAGAGCCTGCCATTTAACTTTATCAATCTTACCACATCCATGATAGAGAATTTAATTCTAGTTATATCCAAAAATAGTTATAAAGAAATATTTCATCGTTTTTTATCTTCCTCTTTAGATGTATTATAAACTAGTGCCAACATACACAAAACTATATGCTATTTCTGAGCCTTTCCTGCTTATGTTTTCTGGAGTTCATGTAAAAGGAACTCTTAATCTTGTAGGAATCATTAATCTATTTAGAATCTGATGATAGTTATGACATTTTCCTTTTGGAAAAGTGTACATAATCACAATTTGTACCCAATTTTAGGGCATCTATGTATCCCAGGTTAAAACCTTGTGTTCTATAATGAATACTTTCTTTTTCCAGAAAGGACGACACTGAAAATGTATGAAAATGCATTGGACTTCTCAAAAGAAAAATAAGTCAGTAAGCTTATTGATTGGTAGCTTAGAAGATTTCAGGGGTGATTACATATGGCATTGGAAATGAAGTTCATCTGTCTATTGAGAAACATATTTCATTTCCATAGGTGAATGCTCTTATAGCAACAACAGGGCCTCCACTGGCCTATTCATCTCTTGGAGAGATGTCTTCTCCAGGTCTCCCATAATTGCCAATTCAAGTAGCTCAGTGTTGCCAGTGCAAGTAAAATGGTTCTCCCCCACATTCATTAATTCATTAAACAGGTATTTATTGAGCATCTGCCATATGTTAGGATCCTTCCTAAAACAATAGGCTTTGAGGATATAGGCACAAACAAGAGATATAAGGTCTCCATACTATTGAGTTTGCATTCTAGCTAAAAAGAAGAGAGACAAAAAGCAAATAAACAAATAACCAAGATACTTTCAGATAGTAATAGGTGTCATGAAAACTATAAAAGAAAGCCATCCGCTGAGTGACTCACTCAAGCAGGAGCAAAGACTCTATAGAATGTGATAATGATATGAAATCTCAAGGGATGAGAAACAGCCAGCAGTAGAAAGATTTGGGCAGAGAGTATGTAGCAGAAAAAGCACCAAATGAAAGGTCATGAGATGAAAGCATGCTTGGCATGTTCAAGGAACATAAACATGACTGGCATGGTTAGAGTACACAAGGGTAAGATGAAGTCCGATAGGTAGACTGGGTACAGATTATGTAGGGCCTTATGTGTCATGAAAAGGAGTTTGGATTTTATTCTAAATATGACAAGAAGCCATGAGAGAGTTTTAATCATAGAAGTGGGTGGTGCAACCTAATGTATATTTTTAAAAGATTATTTTGTCTGCTGTGACCTCAGACCCAATAGTAGCCATGATAGAAGATGCAGCAACTCCCATTCATGGCAAACACATGGACATTTCTAGTGCTGATACTCAACAAAGCAAGTTATAGTTTGCAAATAAGAAGTATCTTGTGACTAATAATATAGTTTTTTAATAATTTGCTATTAACAATTTTATAATATTATGAGATTTCAAAAATTTCTGATTCTATTTATATCTACAAAAGCTCTAAACTCTTCACTCAATAAATAATTATCGAACAACTTCCCACATTAAATGTCAATTCACACACTTTGAAAATAGCAATTTCTCATATTAAATGCCTATGCACACACTTTGAACAAACACCAATATATCAATATTCAAAGTTTTTAGTGTAATGAGTTTGTATCTTGCTTGTTAAACTATCTAATCAAGGTTGGATTGACAACAATGCTGCTTGCATGAGATAATGTATTTCTACATAGTTTTTGTTTTGTTTTAATAACACTCAAATAGATACTCAAGTAGTTTCATGGAGCAATGGTGATGGAAATAAAGATATTTTAAAGCAGTTCTCGCAAGTTCGGGATATTAATTTTTAACTTTTATACAAAGTGAGGCAAGTGATATATTTTCAAAATTCATCTTTAATCCTTTATCATAGCCAGGTCTAACAACTTATCCTATAAAAGTATTGTAAAATTCAAATTGGGTTATTCTTGTTCAATGAGTATAGGCCACAGGTATAGACCAATCATGTGAGTTCACTGATCATGAACATGGATGCCATAGCAATGTCAAATTGTTATGATAGCTTCTAAACCCTTGTTTCAACTGCAGCACATTTCTCATCACAGAACAGTTACAAACACTTGTTAGACCCACAACAATTTGTAAACTATAGTTTTAACAGTACTTTTCTAAACTACCCTTTCTATGAACAAAATAAAACTATATGTTTTCAAAGTCATTAAATCCACTATAGAGGCTTGCTTTCTATTCCTCACCACTATGGATAGCAAATATTAAAAAGAGTAGCAATTTACAAAACTCAGTGTTAATCTAGAAGGATTGCTGTCCAGATGAAAAAGGAGTTTGGAGTAATTTATGTCTCTGACTACCTGGCCCTATTTCTGTTATCTGAGATTTATTCTAACATGGAGTTTTCTACAATGGTTATCTTTTGAAAAGTACTCAGATCAGTTTCTTAGGTTATGCCTCTCAAAACAAAAAAGAAAAAAAAAGATATTAAAGTAAATTAGTGTATAGCAAAATCTAATAGATTTTTTTAAAAAAAAACTTCACTTAATCTTATAATTTTATCTTTTATTAGGTCAAATAACTATTTATATAAATGTGATTATAACCAGCGATGGGCTGGAGCTGGCTTAACATGGTTCAAGTGAACCAATTGTGTTCATTCCTTCCCACTCAGCATTCAGTGATTTTAGGTTGGTAGTTGAAATCATCCTAGAAAGAAGAAGTATTTAAACCATGGAAATCAGCAAATACTAATAATTAAAGTTTTTATTTTTCCAGAGAGCTTATTATTAAACATTTACTAGTATATTATTGATTGTAATTAATGTTACTTTCAAATTTCTTTAGAGTAAGAAGAATTGACAAAATAGCATTATAAAATTTGAAATATTTGAGGTACTATTTTCAAGACAGTCTCATTCACTATCTTTTAGCACTAAGCTAGGACAAGATAATATCTTCCTGAATTACATGAGAAAATCTATCATTTGGTATAGATTTATATCATTTTTCTATGTTTGTCCATATAGACATACTTGTACCAAATCACAAGTAGGAATAGCCAAAATGTCATAGGTATGTAAAAAGAATATATGTACATGTGTGCAAAATTTTTTTCAAATGTGATTTAATAATTATCTTTATATTGGCCACAATATACTAGTAAAACTCCAGTAATTTCTTCTGGACAACAGTGAAAACTAAAGCTGGTGAAAATTTGTTTGAAATAATAAGAGAAACAAAAAATCACTGTCCCAGTGAAAAGATAACAATATTGGAAGTAGAACCCATGGCTTTCATCTAAAAACAAACAACAGAGCACACTAAAACAAATTAAATTCATCACTGAGAAATTATATTATTTTTTAAAAAAATTATTTTTGAAGGAAATGGAAAGAGGATAGATGTAAGGATCTAGTAAATGATGGATGACTGGGTAGACAATTGGCTACCAAATGAATATTGAAAGAAATGAACAAATTGTCTTGCTGGTGAGAGTGCAATTTTAAGGAATTTAAGAGTCGTGTTAAATCAGTCTACTCTGTGATCCTGGACTAAACACTTAGCGTGAGAGTTGGTCTTAAAAATGCATGCCTATGGACTCAGAAGAAAGCCAACAAATTCAATGACTCGACCATTACAGACATCCAAATTTACCTTGGAGTCAGTGAGTTAGTTGCCCCAGCTTTTGATAAACAGGGGTTTCATAAATAAGTAACATCTAGGATTGTCAAAAATGGCGGACTAGGGATGACCTCCTCGCTCTTTGCTCTTGGAGAGGGAGGTGAAGAAGGCGGCCTGAATCACTCGAGCGGGTAGTTCTCCTACAGGATCATCTTCACGGAACTACAGGGAAGCTTCGAGGGGCAGCAGCGCCGGGAAAAGGAAGAAAGTGACTCAGTGGATTTACTGTGAAGTTCCGAGAATCCGAGTGGTACTGCGCGGATTGGAGTCTAAGCTGGCCGCGCTTAGCGGCAGCCACACGGCTGTGCGCTCCTTCCTACAGGAGAACAGCTTCTCCCTCACC
>VSMD01030255.1:0-20020 GCA_008750895.1 Mirza zaza
CCACTTTCCTGTCTGATTGCTGTAGCCAGGACTTCCAGCACTATGTTGAATAGAAGTGGAGATAATGGGCAGCCTTGTCTTGTTCCAGTTCTAAGTGGGAATGCTTTCAATTTTTCCCCATTCAGTATGATGTTGGCTATGGGTCTGTCATATATGGCTTGTATCATTTTTAGGTATGTCCCTTCTATGCCTATTTTCTTAAGTGTTCGTATCATGAAAGGGTGTTGAATTTTGTCAAAAGCTTTTTCTGCATCTATTGAAAGAATCATGTGGTCTTTGTTTTTACTTCTGTTTATGTGGTGAATTGCATTTATAGATTTACGTATGTTGAACCATCCTTGCATCCCTGGGATGAAGCCCACTTGGTCGTGATGGATTATTTTTTTGATAAGCGTCTGGATTCGGTTAGCTAAGATTATGTTGAAAATTTTGCATCTATATTCATTAGAGATATTGGTCTGTAGTTTTCTTTTTTTGTTGCATCCTTTCCTGGTTTTGGTATCAGAGTAATATTCACTTCATAAAAGGTGTCGAGGAGGTTTCCGTTCTTCGCGATGTTGTGAAATAGTTTCTGCAAGATAGGTACTAGCTCTTCTTTGTAAGTGTGGTAAAATTCGGGTGTGAAGCCATCTGGACTGGGACTTTTCTTTTTAGGGAGATTTTTAATTGCTGTTTCTATTTCAGCTGTTGAGATTGGTCTGTTCAGGGAATCAATTTCTTCCTGGTTGAGCCTAGGGAGGCTGTGTGTTTCTAGAAATTTGTCCATTTCCTCCACATTTTCCAATTTGTGTGAATAAAGATTTTTGTAGTACTCATAAATTATATCTTGTATCTCTTTGGGATCAGTTGTGATATCTCCTTTTTTGTTCCTGATGGAGCTTATTAGAGATTTCTCTTTCCTGCCTTTCGTTAGCTTAGCCAGTGGTGTGTCAATTTTGTTAATTTTTTCAAAGAAACAACTTTTTGTTTTATTAATCTCCTGAATAGCTTCCCTGTTTTCAATTTCATTTAGTTCTGATTTGATCTTGTTAATTTCACTCCTTCTGCTGGGTTTGGGGCTGGTCTGTTCTTTTTCCAGCTCTTTGAGTCGTTTCATTAGATTGTCTATTTGTGATCTTTTTGACTTTTGGTTATAGGCATTTATGGAAATAAACTTTCTTCTCAGAACTGCTTTAGCTGTGTCCCAGAGGATTTGATAACTTGTCTCTCCATTGTTATTTTCTTCATAGATTTTTTTTATTTCCATCTTGATTTCTTCATTTATGAAGTAATTTAGTAGGAGGTTGTTTAATTTCCATGTTTTTGTGTAGAAATGTGAGTGTCTGTTAAGGTTGATTTCTACTTTTATTCCACTGTGATCTGAGAAGATACATGGTATGATTTCTATTTTTTTAAATTTCTTGAGGTTTACTTTGTGTCCTAGGATATGGTCAATCTTAGAGAATGTCCTGTGTGCTGATGAGAAGAACGTATATTCAGTGGATTTGGGGTAGAATGTTCTGTAAATGTCAGTCAGACCCAATTGTTCTAGAGTTTTGTTTAAGTCCATTATTTCTTTATTAATTTTCTGTTTGGAGGATCTGTCTTGTGCTGTGAGTGGGGTGTTGAAATCTCCGGTGATTATGGAGTTGCTATTAATCCATTTGCTTAGCTCCAGTAAGGTTTGCTTTATGAATCTGGGTGCACCTAAGTCGGGTGCATATATATTTAAAATTGTTATCTCTTCTTGTTGAACTATGCCCTTCACCATTATATAATGACCCTGTTTGTCTTTCACTACTTTTGTTGGTTTAAAAGCTAAATCGTCCAAAATTAGAACTGCCACGCCAGCCTTCTTTTGGCTTCCACTTGCTTGGAATACTGAACTCCACCCTTTTATTTTTAGTCTATATGCATCCTTGCAAGTTAGATGTGTTTCCTGAAGACAGCATATACTTGGCCTGTATTTTCTTATCCATTCAGCCAGCCTATGTCTCTTGAATGGAGAGTTTAAGCCATTCACATTTATTGAGAGAACTGATAGGTGAGGTAGATTACTGTTCATTCTGTTGGGTTGGATGTTGTTGCTATGATTTCTGTCTTGAACCATTGTAGTATCTGGCCTTTAATCTTTGGCTTTGGGTTGTTTTTATATTCGTCGGTTATTATTATGGTGTTGCGTGCATAATGCTGTTTTGAGTACTTCTTGTAGGGCTGGTCTTGTCTTGGTGAATTCTCTTAGCCTTGCTTGTCTGAGAATGTCTTTATTTCTCCTTCATATATGAAGCTTAGTTTTGCAGGGAATAAGATTCTAGGCTGGGCATTGTTTTGTTTCAGAAGAGTGAGAATGGGGCCCCAGTCTCTCCTTGCTTGTAAAGTCTCATTAGAGAAGTCTGATGTTATTCGAATTGGCTTTCCCTTGTAAGTTACTTGCTTCTTTCGTCTTACAGCTCTTAGAAGGGCCTCTTTAGTTGATATTTTGGTCAGTCTGATGACTGCATGTCGTGATGTCTTCCTATTTGCATTGAATCTCCCGGGGTCCTCTGAGCTTCTAGATCTTGTATATTGAGATTATTAACAAGGCCTGGGAAATTTGCCTCTATTATATCTTCAAATAGCTTGTCCAACCCGTGAGTGTTGTCTTCTTCCCCTTCTGGTAACCCTATGATCCTCACATTAGGTTTCTTCACATAATCCCACAGCTCTTGTAGGCTTTGCTCTTTTCTCTTGTTTCTCTGCTCTATTTCTGTGACTGATTTATTTAATTGGAGGGTGTTGTCTTCAATCTCTGAGATTCTTTCTTCTGTTTGATCTACCCTGTTCTTGAGACTTTCCACTGTATTTTGTAGTTCCCTGACTTGATTCTTCGTTTCCAGGAGTTCGGTTAAACTTTTCTTCATTGTGTCTATTTCTTTAGTGAACTTTTCTTCTAGATCTTGGAGGCTTTTTGTGGTTTCTTTGTGTTAGTTATTGAGTTGTTCTCGCAGGTCAGTGAGTGTTCTTATGATCCACATACGAAATTTCTCTTCTGTCATTTTGGTTGCCTGATTTTGGTTGGTGTCCGTTTCTAGAGGTCTGGTGCTCCTCTTTGGGGGTGTGTTTTCCGATTGGTTCTTCATATTTCCTGAGTTCCTTCGCTGATTTCTTCCCATGTCGATCAGTTGTTGTTTCTTTTCTTTAGGTTTTTTGTTTGGGTATTCACATGCCTTGTTTAGTTTCTGAGCTGGTAGGTGGTGTCTGTGGGTGAGATTCGACCACTCCCTGTATAATGTAAGTCAGTAGGTGTCGTGAAAAGGGTGTGCAGGATGCTCTCCCTGTCAGTAGGTGGCGCTTGCTTGGAGGAACAGGCTACGCTGTTGTTTTTGTGTCCTGTTATCAGCTCTTGCTCCTGTAGAGAGAACTCTAGTGCCTCAGGTGGTGGGTGGGGCCCTGGGACTTCCAGGTGTGTCCTTTTCTCCCCTTCAGTGAGGGCTGGTCTAGAGGAGAGTCTGGGCGGAGCTGAGTTGGGTAAGCCCGCCCTCAGGCACCACCAATGTCGTCAGCAGGGGTCAAAGTTCTGTTCTCTGCTTCCAGGCAAAGCTGACAGGGAGGGGCTGGAATGGCCCCGCTCAGTCAGAGAGTCTGCGTGTGGGGGTGGGGCTGTCCGAGACCCGCAGTCTGGAGCGGGCCTGGCCTCTTTCCTCCGTCCCCAACTCCGTGGCTACTCCTGGGCCTCTGTCAGCAGGCCAGACCACACGCCACCAGGCCTCCCCTGGCTGTGATTCCAGCGGGGAGGTTCCCTGCCGCAGGAACGCCACCTGGGCTGGGCGCACGGCCTCCCTTTGGGGGGAGGGTTGCCCTCTAGGACGCTGATCTGCCCCTGAAGGCACACACACCTCAGCAGGCTGTTCACGTATATCCCTTCTGTGCCTGGGCAATGCGAGGCCTCGGTGCAATGGATGTGGTCTGCAGGTATGACCTCTGGGTCTCAGAGTTCAAACTTTGTCCCCACCAGCGAGATGAGTGCCTGTCCCAATTCACCCACAGGGAGCCCAAGCTGGGTCTATGTCTCTCAACCTCAGACTCTGCCCCGTTCTCCTGGGATCACCGTGCCAGCAGCACCTGGGAGGGCTGGCGGGCAGAGAGCTCACAGTCTGAGTTCCCCTTAGTCAGCTGCAGGGCCCCAAAAGGGAAGGTCCCGTTCCCTGGAGGTGCCTCCGGCTGGTGGCTCCATTGTCTCTCTGTCTCTCTGGGCAGCCGAGGGTAGGGTCAGGGAAGGGGCGGGGGAGGCCATATGGCGTCTGCCGTGTGGCTCGGGTCTGTGCACACGGAGGTGGCCCAAGGGAGTTGGGAGCCTGGTGCCACGTCCGCTACTGGCTTACCGTTCACTGGTGGCTGTCGTCGCTGGGCTGGCATCCACAGGTCTCTCTGCTTGCTGGGGAGCCCACCAGCAGTCCGGGTTGCAGGGGAGGGGAAACGGCAGATCCACCTACCCTTCCCGCTGGTCTCTGGGCTGCTCCGGGGGTCCCAGCTTCCAGTTCTCCTCCACAACCTCCTCCCGTGGAGTCTCCCGTGGTCTCAGGTACTCCTCCTTCTGACCCTCATCCGATGTAGGCTTGTCTTCTTGCTTCTTTCTTCTAATTTCTGCTAGAATCTGTCTTTTCTGCAGAGACACTCTGTCTGGCGGTGTTTCTCATCCACCATCTTCTCGGCCATGAAGATGGTTTTATATCTGGGTTCTCTGTTCTGTTCCACTGGTCAATGTCCCTGTTCTTGAGCCAGTAAAAAGCTGTTTTACGTACTATAGCCTTGTAGTATAGTTTGAAGTCTGGTAAATTGCTACCTCCTATTTTTTTTTTTTTGTTGCCTAGGATTGATTTTGCTACACGGGGTCTTCTCTGGTTCCATACGAAGTGTAAAATTATTTTTTCTATATCTGTGAAAAATGATGATGATATTTTGATAGAGATTGCATTGACTCGGTAGGTCACTTTGGGTAGTATAGATATTTTAACAATGTTGATTCTGCCAACCCACAAGCATGGTGTATTCTTCCATCTGTTTACGCTATTTCCTTCTTCAGTGTTTCATAGTTCTCCCTGTAGAGGTCTTTTACCTCATTAGTTAAATATATTCCAAGGTACTTTATTTTCTTTGTTGCTATTTTGAAGGGAATTGAGTCTCTGATTTGGCTCTTACTCTTACTGTTGTTGGCGTATATGAATGCTTCCGATTTCTGTGTATTGATTTTGTATCCTGAGACTTCACCAAATTCATTCATCAGATCAAGGAGTCTCATGGTTGAATCCCTGGGGCACTCTAGGTATAATATCATGTCATCAGCGAAGAGTTAGAGCTTGATCTCTTCTGCTCCCATTTGGACGCCCTCAATTCCACTCTCTCATCTCATCGCTGTAGTGAGGACCCCCAGCACTATGTTGAACAGAAGTGGATATAGTGGGCAACTTTGTCTTGCTCCAGCTCTAAGTGGGAACGCTTTCAATTTTTCCCCATTCAGCATGATGTTGGCTGTGGGCCTATCATATATGGCTTGTATCATTTTTAGGTAAGTCCCATCTATGCCTATTTTGTTGAGCGTTCTTATCATAAAAGGGTGTTGAATTTTGTCAAATGGTTTCTCTGCGTCTACTGAGAGGATCATATGGTCTTTGTTTTTGCTTCTGTTTATGTGGTGAATTAGATTTATAGATTTGCATATGTTGAACTGTCCTTGCATCCCTGGGATGAAGCCCACTTGGTTGTGATGAATTATTTTCTTGACAAGCACCTGGATTCAGTTGGCTAGGATTTTGTTGAGAATCTTCTCATCCACATTCATAAGGGATATTGGTCTGCAATTTTCTTCTTTTGTTGCATCCTTTCCTGGTTTTAGTATCAGGGTTATGTTCACTTCATAAAATGTGTTGGGGAGGTTTCCATCCTTCTCGATGTTGTGGAATAATTTCTGTAGGATAGGCACCAGTTCTTCTTTGTAGGTGTGGTAAAATTTGGGTGTGAAGCCATCTGGTCCAGGACTTTTCCCTTTAGGAAGGCTTGTTATTGCTGTTTCAATTTTAGCGCTTGATATTGGTCTGTCAGGAGTTCCACCTTTTCCCGGTTGAACCTAGGAGGCTGAGCTTCCAGATCCACATATTTCATGGACAATTAAATATATATTATATTTATTATATTACATATCAATATTTATATTTATATAAAATATATGTACATATACATACATATAAAGTATTATTTTTGTAGAGGGCAAATCTGTACTATTTTTAACACAAGTCAATAGTAATGTGTTACATATGGTTACAGAAAGCTAGGTGGTTACACCACTTTAAAAAAAATGCTTTCTGATTTTGCCATTTTTGTCTCTAATTGGTTATGAAAGACTTCTAGATCACTGCGAAATCTAGCTGCTGATATTTCTGAGGAATTCTGAGGAATTCCTACATTGAGGCATAAAAGTGACTGTTTCTACCAGAGCTCCCAGTACTCCACCAGTCAACATGATATTTTATTCTCCCTATGGAGGAAAGCAACTCCTTGCTGGTGTTTGACATTTAGGAGAGCCATGATTTTTCCTCTGAGTGCAGCAGTTCCCCAACTAAACTTATACTATTCTTTCCCTTTGTCTCCAGGTTCTCATGTGTTTGAGAAAGTGTGTGTCTGTGGCAGAGGGAGCGGTGTGGTGTATGCACACATGTGTGATGGTAGGACAGTCAATTAATGGCCTCTTTATTTTAATATTTGTTAGAGGGACCTCAATGATCTTATGTATGTGTTCAATATTTACATATTTTCCCTTGTGCTTTTGTTTTATATTACCCTCTCTCACACATACACAAAAGTATTCAGTATAATTACTAAATATCTTGATGCTATTTTATGGAATAAATTCTAATTATAAGAAAATTGACAAACTTAAATGATTCCTACAGGAAAAAATATATATGTATATATCACATTTTACAGATTATTTAAGTATTCCACAAGTCAAGGCAAGAGACTCAACATAAAAGAAACTCCTTCCTTAGTGAAATCTTTCATTAAACCATTAGATGCCTTAACTTAAAAGGCCTAAGCTTTGGTGACAGTTATCATGAGCCATTTGATTTATATCCACTATCTGATTTCCAATTCATTACTTAATCAGATGAAAAAACTAATATTCTTCCATGAAGGACTATAATTTGCTCAAGGTCATATATCTAATAAGTGGCAAAGCCAAAATTTAAACACAGGTCTGCCAGATTTGAAAGTCTCTGCTCACCCCATAATTATAGGCTTCTTCCCTTCAGAAAATCTATCTAATGATCAGGCTTCTGCAAAATCAGCATCTAATTAAATTGTGAAAAATATTATCTGACCTTTAGAAAAAACACACAATATTTTTCATGTTAGGAATGAAATTAAATTGATCATCCTATGGACAATAAATTTATCTTAACACAAAGAATAAAAAAATGTTATCAAATATATATAATAGAAGTAACTAATAACTAATTGTTGTCTTAGTAGAAAGTATATTTGAATAATCACTTTAATATTGTCAAAGTTTTTACCAGATTAATCCTATATAATCATACAATGTGAAGCATATTATCTAGTTTGGATGAAACAGAAAGAAAATTTGTAAAAATGTTTTTATCTTTTCTTAAACCCAATCCATTTGAAGAAGTATCTTTAATATAATTGTGTCATTAAATCACCAAAATGGAAATTACGTTAACAGCAGGATGTTATCTTTTATTGAGGGCAAGCAGCAGGGTTGCTGCTAATGAGAACATCATCAATTTATCAGCAAAAGGTCAGCCTAAAGAGCTCTTTACCCAACTTCTCCCTGAGTAGTTTTTTTTCCCCTTTGATGGCATACTGCATTGCTGCTAGACTCATGTGGCTATATTATTATGAATCAATTTCTATTATGACAAGAAATATATCATTGCAAGATACACATTGAGGTTGGTACATTACTCAGAAGTTAATTTCCTTCCCTATAAAGAATATTAGGATAATTTTAGTGATGTTTTGTTGTTATTTATTTGTTTTTAACAATTTGAGATTACGTTTTAGTGTATTTTCTATTCAAAAACTTGGAAGATATGAAGGAAGATATCTTTGGCAATAGATAAGGGCATAAGTTTGGATTAAGACTTGCCTTATGCAGATTGACCTGATTATATTATTTTTATTTATTAGTATAAATTTAAGAGGTATGAGTGCAGTATTACTTCATAGATATACTATATAGTAGTGAAGTCCGGGCTTTTAGTGCAACTATTGCCCAAATAATGCACATTGTACCCATTAAGTATAAATTTCTCATCCCTCACCCTCTTCCCACCCACCCACATTTTCAAATCTCCAATATCTATTATTCCACACTCTATGTTCATGTGCATACATTAGATAGCTTCCATTTATAAATGAGAACATGTAGTATTTGAGTTTATGTTTCTGAATTATGTCACTTAAGATAATAGCCTCCAGTTCCATCCATCTTGCTGCAAGAATATGATTTCATCCTTTTTATGGCTGAGTCATGTTCCATTGTGTATATATTCCATATTTTCTTTATCCAATCACCTGTTGATGGACACTTAGACTGATTCCATAGCTTTACTAACTGTTGTTATCTCATTTTGAAAATAAAATATCTAAAAATGATCAGAGATCAAAAAAGGTAATATAGATGAGGACAATGAGAAAAAAAAGGAATTAGCATGGTTAAAATGGCAGCAAGAGAGATCATGACAGCGTGCAGCAACAGAAGTATATTTAATGTGGTCTGGTTGTGGTTTGTGCTTTTTTTTTGTATACATCCTATGCATGTTTTGGAGACCAGGGAAATGGGGAAAGTAAGCAATGAGCCTAGAGTGATAGGAAGGAACCATATATTTAAGTTTTTGAAGTTTATAATACATTTATTTATTTTTACATAATATAAAAACTTAATATTTTCTTTTTCTGTATTTTTTTAGGGATTGTTTCCTCATCTAAAAATAGAGAGGGGCTAGAGTAGAGCAAGATGGCCAAATAGAAACCTCCAGTGACCATCCCTCCACATGAACACCAAACTCAACAACTATTCATATAAGTAATCACTTTCAAAAGACACAAAGCCCAAGGAAATGATCATACCACCCAGTTTTAATATTATATTATGGAAAGAGGCACCAAAGAGGGGAGAAAAGACAATCTTGCGTTGTTTATGCCACCCATCTTCCAGGCCCCAGGAGTGCCCCACCAGAAGACCAGGTGGAGAGAGAATCTGCATAACCAGGGGAGGAAGAGAAAAGGGATTGTGAGACTTTTCATTGAAACTCAGGACCACCCTGGCACAGGGGAATACAGCACAGTGCAGAATTCTGGTGATGCCCAAGGAGGGGGCATTTAGACCAGCCTGGACTGAGGGAAATTCCCTGACCCAAAATCTAAGTTCCAGCTAACCCCATCACCAGGTGGCAAAAAGAAGCCTGGGGTCTGGACTAAATTTATAAGGTAGTTGAACCACAAAGCCTGCAGTCCTCAGGCAACACCTGCAGCTATGCTAGCCCAGAGCCAGTGGACTTGGGGTACATGTGATCCAATGAGACACCAGCAGCAGCCAAGCTTATGTTCCCTATCCCCCAGTTCCAGGCAGTAAAATGGATGGAGTGTCTTCTTCACTTCACCTTAAACCTAGAATATTACATCCTGTACAAATATCTTTCAAACATGAATGAGAAATAAAGACTTTCCCAGACAAACAGAAGCTGTGAGATTTCATCAACACCAGACCTGTCCTACAAGAAATGCTAAAAGGATTTTTTTAATCTGAAAGAAAAGGACATTAATGAACAGTAAGAAATTATCTGAAGGTAGACAACACATTGCTAACAGTAAGAACACAAATATGAAATACTCTATTGCTATAATTGTAGTGTATAAACCATTTATATATTGAGTAGGAAGACTAAAAGTCAAACCTATTAAAAATAACTACAACAACTTTTTGACAGATAGATAGTATAAAAAGGTATGGATGAAAATACCAAAAAGTTAAAAAGTTGGGGGAATAGAGTTAAAGGATAGAATTTCTATTAGATTTCTTTCCTTATTATTTTTCCTTTATTTTGTAAGCAGAGTTGTCATATGTTCATAAAAATTCATTATAAAAAACTTTCTGTAAGGCTCATGGCAATCTCTAATCAAAAACCTACAACAGACACAAAAAATAAAAAGCAAGAAATTAAGACACACTACCAGGGAAAATCACTTTTAATAAAGGAAGACAGGAAGAAAGCAAGCAAGAAAAATAGGACCACACAACAACCAGAAATTAAACAACAACATATCACTAGTAAATCCTTACGTATCAATAACATTGAATATGAATGGACTAAATTCTCTAATTAAAGACATACAGTGTCTGAATAGATTTAAAAAACCAAGACCCAATCATATGTTATCTACAAGAAATACACTCCATTTATAAAGACATATATAAACTAAAAATCAAGGGGTGGAAAAAGATATTTCATGCAAATGGAAACCAAAATGAGCAGGAGTAACTATTTTTCTATCAGATAAAATAGATTTCAAGACAAAAACTGTAAAAATAGACAAAGTCCTTATAAAGTGATAAAAGATTCAATTCACTAAGAGGACATAAAATTATAATATATAAACAGTCAACACCCAGATATATAAAGCAAATATTATCAGAGCTAAAGAGAGAAAGAGAGACTCCAAATACGATAATGATTTGAGGCCTCAAAATTCCACTTTCAGCATCAGACAGATCATCTAAACAGAAATCAATGAGAAAACATTGGACTTAATCTACACTATAGACCAAATGGACCTGATAGATATTTACAGAATATTTTATCCAGCAGATGACCAATACATATTTTTCTTTTTAGCTGATAGAACATTCCCAAGGATTGATCATATGTTGGATCACAAAACAAGTCTCAAAAAATTCAAAAGTTGAAATCATACCAAGAATTTTCTCTGAATACAATGGAATAAAACTAGAAATCAATAACAAGAGGAACATTGGAAAATATTCAAACACATGGAAATTAAGCAATATGTTCCTAAATGATCAGTGGAGTCAAAGAAGAGATTCAGAAATAAATTTTAAAATTTCTCCCAGAATAAATGAATGAAAACACAACATATCAAAACACATTGGATATAGTAAAAGCAGTAACAAAAGGAAAGTTTATAGTAATAAATGCCTACATCAGAAAAGTAGAAAGCTTCAAAATAACAACCTAATGGTGTACCTCAAAAAACTATAAAGAACAAAACAAAGACAAAATTAGTAGAAGAAAAGAAATAATAAAGAAACAAGCACCACATGTACTCACCAGCAAATTGGTATTAACTGATCAACACCTAAGTGGACATATAGGAACAACATCTACCAGGTATCAGGCAGGTGGGAGGGGGGAGGAGGGGATGGGTATATACATACATAATGAGTGAGATGTGCACTGTCTGGGGGATGGTCATGCTTGAAGCTCTGACTCAAAGTGGGGGCAATATAAGTATCCTTAATATTTACACCCCCATAATATACTGAAATAAAATAAATAAATAAAGATCCAAAATATTGGGAGGGGGGAAGAACATAGCAGAAATAAATGAAATAGAAACAAAACAAAACAAAAAATACAAAAAGTCAATGGAACAAATAAATGGGATTTTAAAAAGATAAACCAGATAGACACACCTATAGTCAGATGAGAAAAAGAGAGAACAAATAAAATTAGAGATGGAAAAGGAGACAATACAACTGATACTCTAGAAATCCAAAGGATCATTATAGACTATTATGAGTAAATATATGCCAATAAGTTGGAAAATACAGAAGAAATGGATAAATTTCTAGACACATACAACCTACTAAAATTGAACATGGAAGAAATTCAAAACCTGAATAATTCAATAAAAAGACAAAGAAATGGTAAAGTCTTGAGGTGACTGATACCCCAATTATGCTGATTTGATAATTCACATTGTATGCCTCTATCAAAATATCACATGTACCCTATAAAGATACAGAACTATTATGCATTAATGATAAAGAAAAATAAAAAGAGAAAAAAGTATAGTGATCATTTTATTGTGTTTTCAGTGTCCTTTTCTATAAGTAGCTATATATGTACGTATCTGGTAATATTGTTTGAGGATTAAAAATAGTATCATAGGGACATTTAAATTGCTTATCCACAATTACAAATATTTTAATCAGAACATTAATTTTCTTTACCACTCTTTGTTCAGTATCCCATATGCAGTTTTAAAGCAAGAGCTCTCATAATTTCCTGGCTCCAATCACACATTGACTGGCTCATTATGATATTACTAAGTTTAATCCATACATTAGATCTGTTTTCTATAAGCTAAAAGAGGACTTCATTAATACATACATAATATGTGTATTGCATTGATACTTAATCTCATTCATTACTTTAATTCCATGCCTCGATTTCTGTATTGGTCAAAAAAAAAAAGATAATAATAGCCTTTCACTACATTGAAAGAAAACTAAATATAAGGCAAAGTTAGAATTCTGAGTTTCCCTGCAAATATATATATATATAGTATATGTATTTCTGAAGTAGTGCACTTTTCAAGTTTTTGTGTAAATGTCTGTATGGTTCTCTTTCCCTACACGATTTCAGAAATTATGCAGACTTTATGACTAAACCTCCTGCCATAACAGCATTATTTAGAATTTCAAATCAAGGACACTTACTTAATTGGGGAAAAATACTTTGTTTTCTACAAACACATTAGATAATGTATTAATTAAAATCATATGTCTTTTTAACACTTAACAGAGGTTTTAGGTTAAGTCAGTATTGACGACTATATAATATAGGAGTTAGCATTTGTCATGCTCTTTAAATCAGAGATTTTAATTCTGAAGTATATGTCAAATAGAACTTCAATTTACTAAGATATATTAAAACTGTTAGAGACTATTGTATAAATGCAAAGACACAGAAAATTATGCACATCTCAGAGTCCAATGCCACATGTGTTTTCTAGAAATAAATAAGATTACAAAATTACACATAATTATTTAATTCCAGTTAAGGGAAGACTGTGATCAAATTGTTTTTAAATCAGTTTATTAAATCAATTACTATGGATTTAATCTTTAATCTCAAACTTCTTTGCACTAATGGCAAATTATATTACTATATTTTTATCAACTACTTAGTAAACTATATCTTTATCATATCACTCTGAAATAGGATTTATAATCAGCAACATTAACAGAAAACAAAATTGAAACATTTGTCTCCAATATAATCTATCATGTTTCCAATGTAGGTATAACCCTAATTTAGGGGTCTAGATCCATGCATCTGACAGTGAAAAGACCTAAATTCTCTGAAATATTCTGTCTGACCTAATCTATGCTAACATAAAATAAGATTCACATTCGTGGAAGGAGTTACAAAAAAAGTGGTCAAAACACCCATCTTTCATCTTTCCCTGGTCGGTATCCATAACTTTTTCCTAGTTTATGACAGTGTCCTCCTATCATGAGCAGAGTGACCTACTTCACTTCTTGGCTCTATTGTGTGTGCTTGGTCCAGAGGCTGAAACAGAAAAAAATTCCAGTTCTAAACTTAGGTTTAGGAGATTATTTGCGTGTAGGTTTCCATTTGTAATTTTGTATCCCTGACATCAATTTGAGGTCATATCTAAGACATTTTGCTGTTCTGGGAGAATTCGAGATGCATGATAAAGAGCCAAGTTAAGCCAGATTCTTAGCCAAGGTAAGTGGAGCTGAATTAATTTTTTTTCACAAAGTCTATTTTGCAGTTAACCAAAAAGGTCCTCTGTAGAAATGTTTGTGCCTGTGTTAGCTATAGCCAAGTTGTTGGTATATTCGAAACTATACAACTGTGAAATGTATGGACCAAGCTAAACAGTAAGAAACTGATATTTATATATGCAAGCCAACATAAACAAATAATGTTCAGCAATTTGATCAACTTCTCTTCTTTGCCTCCAGGAAGGAATATAATAAGCCTTCTTTGTTCTAATGTATCTGCTCAGAAAAAAAAAAGGAAGGAAGAATGAGTAATCTTTGGAAAAGCAGTACTAGCATTAGAGTTTTTGTAGTACAACTCCTTCTATCTTCAGATCACACATTATTCTGATATGCTTTGTAAAAGAGTGTTTTGATGTTTAGCTAGGATTTTAGGGAGTTTGTCAAAGAAATATGGCTCTTTATAATCTTTGTGTAAACATCATTATCTTTTTACTTATAGGAAGACCTTTCCCCTTTCATGATGCATAAAAGGAAAGCAAACATTTAAACTTCCTACCTAAGGCAATAATTGCTACCTGCAAAGTGTCAACTCATTTGTGAGCTATTTCATATGCTTGCTAACACCACTGAGTTATTTAATAATGATTAGGAAGGCTGTAAAGATGATCCTTCAAATCTCATTCAACTGTCCATACAAACAGATTTAGCATGTTAATATTGACTTTACATTTTATTTCTTAATTTTTTCTTGTTTAAAGGAAAATTTTTACCATGATTGAGATTAGCTCTCAAATTGTGTTTACTGAGATAAAGTGTGGGTGTGTGCATGCATGTGTGTATGTGTAATATAACACTGGATGTTTATTTTAATGGGAAAATAATACTCTTCCTATTTATATTTGCTTTAGCAATTTCAGCTATATATTATTTAGATTTAAACAGCAGCTATCCCCAAAAAACTTTTGAGCAACCAAAAGACAATTCAATGCCATAAATATTTATTAAATATATTTAAATAACAGGTATTGTTTTAGGTCAATAATTAATAGAATAAACTTTCTCCTTTCATGCAAATTATGTTCTGGTATAAATTTCTACAGTTTTCACATAATTTTATGATTAATTAACATATTTATGTGACAAGAAGTTATTTAATATATACTATGTGTGAGTTCCTTTTTGACATTGGGGTGCAGCATAAAAAGAGAGTTATAGTATGTGTCCACATGGAGCACATTGCTTTGGAATCTGAGAAAGAGAGGCAGTAAATTAATAACAGATATTTAGGCAAGACAGTACAGGTTGTGATCATTGTTATGGAAGACATTTTCAAGGAGATGAGCAAAAAAATAATTAGAAGGCACATATAGGATGATTTGTGATGGCCTCTCTAAAGCACTGCCATTTGTGCTAAGAACTTGCAAAATAAGAATGAGCAGGACATTCTGAAACTTGGGAAAGTATTTCAGCATATTCAGAGAATATAAAATACATAGAATATGTTTCTAAATTAATGTTCAAACATAATTATAGTCAAGGAAGTATTAATAAATAATTAGATATAATTTTATATACCAGATTGGCAAATATTAACATCTGACAACATATAGAGAAATGGAGATCCTCATACACTGTTGAAGAAGTTCCAGTAAACTGAATATCATATAGGGAAATTTACTTAAGATAAAGAACCTGTGTTCTTTGGAACTGGGTAATGGGTAGAAGTTGGAAGAGTTTTGGAGTGCATGCTAGAAAAAGGCTACATTGCCATGAATGGACCATTAAGGGTGACTCTGGAGAGGCCTCAGAAAAAGAGGAAATGCTCATTCTTAGAGAATACCTGAGAAATTCTGAACAGAATGTTGTTAGAAATATGTACAGTAAAGGACATTCTGATGAGGTCTCAGATGGTGATGAGGAATGTGTTATTGGATATTGATGGAATGGCAAAAGGCCATCCTTGTTCTAAAATGGCAAAGAACTTGCCTGGATTGCATTCTAGTGTATTGTGGAAGGTAATATTTGTGTGCGATGAACTGTGTGTTCAGCTAAGGAAATTTCTAAGAAAGTGTTGAAAGAGTAGCAAGGTTCCTCTTGACTGCTTATAGTAAAATGAAAGAAGATAAAAATGATTTAAAGACAGAATTGTTAGTTAAAAGAGAAGCAGATGTTAAAGATTTGTAATGTGTTTAGCCTATCCATATTAAAAAAATGGGAAAGCCCATTGGGGAAAAATAATAAGGTTGTGGCCAAATGAACATTTGATAAGCAGACTAGTCTGCCATCTCAAAAGAAGGTAGAAGCTATTGTTCAGACAATGGAAGAATGAACCTGAAGGCAATTCTGAGGTCATCAGAATGGTTTCAAAGAAGAGGTTTCCAGTGCTTGTGGGATCTCATCAGTGTGCTTTGCTCTGTGCATCCTAAAACAGGGCATAATTCTGGCACCACAATCCTCGGCCAGCACAGGTGCTGTTTCAGCAGGCTCCTGCGCAGTGTACCTTGAATCCAGGAAAGCTGTGGGGCCATGCATGCCTCCATATACATTTCAAAGGATGCCCAGGAGAGCTTCTGTGGTTATAGGAACCCACTCAAGAGAAGTTGCAGGCAGGGGATTCCATCCCACAAGGGCCAGACCCAGAGAGAGAACAGATGTAAGGGCAGGGTCATAGCAAAGAGTCCCCACTAGTTTCATGTCCAATGAAGTCAGGGGAACAGGGCCTCTCAGTGCCTCAGGAGTCCTATCCCTGCCTAGAAAAGCTGTGGGGGGCACTTTATTGCCCCAGAGGGTCCAAAAGATGGTTTATTAGAACTGATTGGTACTTTGTGGACCTTTTTATCTCAAATTGTTCAACTTTCAATACTTATTCAGCTGATAGAAATTTTATTTTTTATTTCCTTGAATGTGCTTTTCCTACAACTGTGCTTGCCATTTTATTTTTCTAATTGTTAATATTTATTTTATCCTTATACTTTCTCATTTTCTCAGTTTACTCAACATTTTTAAAAATCTGGCCATAGTTTTGCTGCTATTGCTACTCTGGTTATATTATTCCAAACTGCATTTTTAATCGCTAAAGATTCTTTCTGATGTACAGATTGCTACTTTTTAGCAATTATATGTCCTTTAAAATTTCCCTGATAATTCAAATAAAAATTTTAGTGTTCTTTTATTTTAAACTTTCCTGTATCAAAGTTCTATTGTTTTGAAGATTTGAAGGTATTCATCTCGAATCTACAGCTTTGTGCTTCTTTTTCTTACTCTTACTTATAGAAGTGTTTTATATTTAGGTTAACTGCTTTAGGTATGAATTCTCTTTCTGTTCCTTGACTGTGGACAACTTATATAACTTCCTTTGCATTAGTTTTCCCATCTACAAAGTGGAAAATCTGCCTCAAATGTTTTATGCTTGTCTCTTTCATAAAGCTGTATTGATTTTATTTTGGGACTTACCTGTACTTGCCATAATTACATGCTTTCTTAAATTAACATTTAAAATATGATTTAGGCATAATTTTCCATGTTTAATGTCATTTTCTATTTTACTAATGCTTACATATAAAACAATTATCTATATATTTGTAACTATATCTATATCTCTTCATATCTAAATCCATATCTATATGTATGGCCTAAAAACAAATACAATATTGAATTAATCATCTTTGGAATTTTAAGTATTAATTTAAATGACTTTTTTTGAAAATGAATAAATTACTTAATATCTTTAAAATGCTCAAAATAATATCTGACTCATATTAATTATTATTATTTTTTATTATATTCAAACCTGCAGTGTTTTTTCACATCTTCACTTGTGTTTTCTCTATGTGCTCAAACTTATAGAAGCAAATGATCTTTGTTCTATAATAGGAGCCAAGTAAAACTCCCTCATTAATTGTGAAAATCTTTCACATTTTATTTGGTATCGAAAATAAAAAGCAATAGGAAAATGTCATAGATATTTTTTAACATCCTAGAGATGCCATTATTTGTGTAGAGAAGATATAAAGTTGTGAGTAGTTGTAGTCTTTTAAGACTAAATCCAGTAAGAAAAGAGACATTCTTTCCAACTAGGAATGTGCATTGTGGAATGTCATCATTATTGTTAGACTCTCCTCATCAGGTACTCCATAGTAATAAGTGCAGCCCCAACCACTGACTAGGAAGTGTTTCAATTTTCTTGTTCCATGTACGTTCCAACAGAGTCTGTCTATTGATTTTCAGGAGGCATCACCCAAATTCAAGACATACCATGTTTCCCTGAAAATAAGACAGGGTCTTATATTTATTTTTCCTCAAGAAGACACCCTAGGGCTTATTTTCAGGGGATGTGTTATTTTCCCCTGGATGGCTGGGACCTGGGACGGGGAGCTGACCTTATTGGTGGGGCTGCCCGCCCCTTTCTGGTCACCTCTGGGATAGTAGCTGTCACGATGGGGCAGATGAGAAGGGCTGCTCCTCTTCTTTGCCACTCTGCGACGAAATGCATGAGTTGTGCAGATACGCTGCAGTAGCCATCACTAGGTCTTATTTTCAGGGTAGGGCTTATATTGTGCAAATGCTTAGGAATCCTGCTAGGGCTTATTTTATAGGTAGGTCTTATTTTCAGAGAAACACAGTATTAACAAGTCTGTGAAGCTATGTGTGTGTGCACATACACACATGAGCACATACATGAGAGGAGAGGGAGTCTTGAAATAGTCACTTTTACTTTCCCCCTCTCCATCTCCCTTTGTTTTTTAATTATGGATCTCATAGCTTCCTGTAAGCTTAGTCACCCTGTACTTTCTATCAAAATATTTTTTAACCAAATTCCTTAAATTTTCGTGTATTTGGGAGGATACCACTTTTGTAGTATTGATTTGAAGATTGTCCTTTTACATGGTGTAACTCATTTACATAGGAAAGAAAAATTTAAACTTGAGATTAGAATGACATGCACATAATATGTCAAAATGTAGTTTCTGAAGACCAAGTTTATTTTGATTTAGCAAGAAAATGAATCAAGACTATTAAATTATAAAATGTATATAAATTTAATTTAGTAGCTAAATCTTAGAAGGTTGTGTGTTTCTGGGAATTTGTCCATTTCCTCTTCATTTTCAAGATGTGCATAGAAATTTTCATAATATTCAGAGATGATATTTTGTATTTCTGTGATATCACTAAAACAGCATGGTACTGGCACAAAAACAGAGACATAGACAAATGAAACAGAACAGAGAGCCCAGATATAAAACCATGTACATACAGCTGACTGATCCTTGACAAAGCAGACAATAGCATACTGGAAAAAATAATCCCTATTCAATAAATGGTGTTGGGAAAATTGGATAGCCACAGGTAGAAGAATGAAACAAGATACATATCTCTCACCACTCACAAAAGTTAATTCAAGATTGATAAACGACTTACATGTCAGGAATGAAGCCATAAGAATTCTAGAAGAAAATGTAGGAAAAACTCTTCTAGATCAGCCAAGGCAAAGAATTTATGAACAAGGCCCCAATTGTAATCATAGTAACAACAAAAATAAATAAATGGGATTTGATTAAATTATAAAGCTTCTGCAGTTACAGAAATAATCAACAGAGCAAATAGACAACCTACAAAGTGGGAGAAAGTATTTGCAAGCTATACATCCAATAAAGGGCTAATAAACATAATCTACAACGAACTCAAGCAAATTGGCAAGAAAAAACCCCATTAAAAAGTGAGGACTGGAGAAATGCAAATCAAAACCACAATGAGATACCACCTAACCCCAGTAAGAATGGCCTATATCAAGAAATCCCAAAACAACAAATGCTGGCGAGGATGTGGAGAGACAGGAACACTCCTACACTGCTGGTGGGACTGCAAATTAGTGCAACCTTTGTGGAAAAGAATTTGGAGATACCTCAAACAGCTAAAAATAGAAATACCATTTGACCCTGCAATAGCATTGTTGGGCATCTACCCAAAAGAGCATAAGACATTCTATTATAAAGACATCTGCACCCGAATGTTTATAGCAGCACAATTCACTATTGCACGGTCATGGAAACAACCCAAGTGCCCATCAATTCATGAGTGGATAACTAAAATGTGGTATATGCTTACCATGGAATATTACTCAATCCTAAGAAATGACAGTGAGCTAGCACCATTTATGCTATCCTGGATTAAGCTTAAGCCCGTTATCCAAAGTGAGGCGACACAAGACATGGAAAATGGGCTCCACATCTACTCGCCATCAAATTGGTACTGACTGATTTAAAC
>VSMD01030256.1:0-17771 GCA_008750895.1 Mirza zaza
CCCTCACCTGGCCACTGGCCCCCCCCAGGCCTCACCTGGCCACTCCCTGACCCAAGCCCTCATCTGGCCACTTTCCCCTCCCCACCCTCACCTGGCCTCTGTCCCCCAGGCCCTCACCTGGCCACTCCCTGACCCAAGCCCTCATCTGGCCACTTTCCCCTCCCCACCCTCACCTGGCCTCTGTCCCCCAGGCCCTCACCTGGCCACTCCCCACTCACCTGGCCACCACTGCTGCTCCCAGCAGAGCAGCCCTGGCAGAGCTCTGAGTGGCCTTGGGAACATCCGTGGCTTCCAGGACGGCAGGCCCAGCTCATCAGTCTCAGCCGCTGGGCTTTGCTGCAGGGGGTGCCTCACTGCTCTCTGTGCGGCTCTCGGCAAAGCCTATTGATGAGAAATCGTATCAGAACTAAATTTGCTCCAACAGGTCCCAACAAGGCCCTGTATGTCCAAGGACCCGTCTGTGCTTTGCGGTCCCAAGCTTGCTCATGGGGTGACAACCGGAAACCACATTTTATCTCCGGCAGGCCCGCCTCAGTGCCCCGTCCGGGACTGCCGCCCGCTCCCACCTTGGGGTGGGCGCCCCGCCCCTCGCCCTCGACCCCCCAGTGGCCCCTGGATGTGCGTGGACGCCCGACCCGCCCTCATGGACGCCGTGAGGCGGGGCGGCCGGCCACGAGGCCCCAGCCCACCCACCCCAAGTACCACCAGCTCTTGGTGTGACGCTGCCGGGTGACAAGCAGCCCTCGGACACTCAGGGGTGACAACCAGCCCTCGGACACTCAGGGACAACGCCCGGTATATTTTCTTGCTCTCAGAGCTGCAGGCGGATGGGGGTTCACTTCAGACTGTGGGTGGGGTTCAGGTCGATTTTGGGGTGTCTTTCTCTGGGGCGTGGCTGAGAGGGAGGGGCTGTCGGGGTTCCCTGTCCAGGCAGGCTGGGGGGGCCACGCCACTCCGAGGGAGCACGGCTGTGCTGCGTCCGCCCATCCCACCCACCAGGAGGTCTGACCTCGTCCCCCCCCCCCCCCGGGGTGGGTGGGCACTGCCTCATGGCAGGGCACCACGTGTGACCACGTTGCAGGAATCGGGGGCTGCGTTCTCATTTGTCATGGCAGCGACCCAGGTGACCCCAATCGGACGCCCGCCGTTCCTGGGATTGCAGCTGGGATCTGTCCCGAGCGGAGCGTCCGGCGATCCAACCTTGGGGGCCACCCATCCCAAACTCGCCCCTTCAACTACCTCCTGCCTCCGCCTGCTCTTGCCTGTTTCCCGGCTGGGCCCAGTGCCCCAGCCTGCAGATCGAGGGCCTGGGTGGGCATCTCAGCTTCCACAGCCTGGCTCCCCTAATCAATGCCCTCTCTCTCCTCCATCCATCCATCCATCGTCTTTTTTATCTTTCTTTCTTCTTTTATTTTTTAGAGACAGAGTCTCACTCTGTTGCCCGGGCTAGAGTGCCGTGGCGTCAGCCTCGCTCACAGCAACCTCAAACTCTTGGGCTCAAGGGATCCTCCTGCCTCAGCCTCCCGAGTAGCTGGGACTACGGGCACACACCACCATGCTCGGCTAATTTTTTCTATATATTTTTAGTTGGCTAACTAATTTCTTTCAGATTTTTTAGTAGAGACGGCGGGGGGGGGGGGTCTCGCTCTTGCTCAGGGTGGTCTTGAACTCCTGACCTTGAGCGATCCTCCCACCTCGGCCTCCCAGAGTGCTGGGATGACAGGCGTGAGATACCACAGCCGGCCTCTCTTTTTTATCTTTCTAGCTATTAACATCTTCCCATCTATTGATCATCTGTCCCTCGGCTCTGCCTCTCTGGGCAGCCCTGCCTGACTCCCACAGATGGGCTGAAGGGGGAGGAAAGCCAGCAGAGCTGAGTTCCCTGCCTCCCCACGACTCACCTCAGGACACGGATCCTCGCAGCGTCCTACAGTGTGCAGCTTGCACGACTGTCTGGAGCGGCCCTGGAAGCCCCGTCCTCCCCATTTCTCAGGCCAGGAAAGCCCGTCTGCTGCCCCACGGGCGTGCCGGCCGGGGGCCGGGTGGAAGCGGCGAGTCAGTGAGGCGACCGCAGGTGGGAGGAGGGGGTGGCGTGCCCCTGCCCAGCCACGGGGAGGTCCCACTTGGGGTGCCGCGTGAGAGTGCTGCCGACAGGGCTGGTCGGGCGTGCCGTGTGCTGAGGGCAGGCGGCCGGGCGAGCAGGCTGGTGGTGTGAACTGAGAGTCTTCACACCGCAGCAGGGGGAGGGGCCCAGGCAGTGGAGGCCCGGCCTCTGGGAGACCCGGGGAGGAGGCCATAGATGCCCCGACTCATGCCACCGTCCACAGCAGGGGTTCCGGCAGATGTGGTTCGGTCCGGGATCCTGAGGAGGGGACGGTCACCAGGGTCCCCGTGAGAGCAAGCAGGAGGGGCAGGTCGGAAGGTCGGGGGGGGCGGGACACAGCCCCCAGGGGTGGACCCCCCTCCCAGCAGCCGCCCCCAAGTGGTGCCTGTGCTGCCCTGGACTCCCGGCCAGAGGGGGCTGTTCTCACCATCCAGGAATGTTCCAGAATGTTTATGCACGAGGTTCCCCAAACCCCTGGGCCCGACCCCGCCCTCCTCCTCCTCCTCCGCTACTTCTCTGAGTCGCAACCCCCGAGTCCACCCCCAGGGCCCCGCTGTCCACCGCAGCGCGGACGTGGACACGGCCGGGACCCCCGGCCCCCTCGGGCGGCTTCCGGAACGTGTCCGTCGGTGGACAAGAGGCCGCCGGACCCCTCGCTCTCAGAAATAAGCGCTCGCTCCCTCCAAACCCCCTTTGTGAAATCAGCAAAGGGCGGCAGGGCGGGAACTTCGGTGGGAAACACACACGTGACCGGCCGCTGTCCCGGCCGGCCCTTCCTGTGGGGGCCTGCCGCTCAGGGGTCACATGGCTGATGGTCTGGAAGGTTCTCGGAGTCCTCCCCGCTCCCCAGATAACATCACCCTGGGGGAACCTCAGGCCCGTTTCCAGGCATCTTCCAGGCCTGCATTCCCCAGACCTGCGGCAGGCGGAGACCAAGGAACTGACCCGACTGGTCTTGTGACCCCGAACCCAGAGCTGGCGCAGCAAAGAAGAGGATTTCTACCTCCGAGCTTCCTCGTCCAGCCCAGCCAATTAGCAGAAGCCATTCCCCAGCCCTTTCCCCCAAATCCTTGGGGAGGTGGGCCTGAGAATTTCCTCCCACCTCCTGGCACGGCTCCTGCGTCTAAAACTCTCTCTGCCCTGCTGCCCGCTGTCTCGGGCACTGCTTCCTCTCGAGCAGCGGCCAGTGGACCCGGCAGGGCTGTGACAGCGACCATGGCCGGGCCCTGCGGGATGGGGGCTGCCCCCTCCCCCACGGCCCGCCCTCCCCCACGGCCCGCCTGCCCCAGGGCCTTTGCACACGCCACTCCTCTGCAGGGCGTCCCTCCTCTGGTGCAGCCTCTGCTCACCTGCACCTCCCCCCCCGCCCCCACATGGTGGCCCTGTTTGCCGGGCACCCCCCATGGCGTGAGCTCTGTGAGGGCTCCACCCGTCCGGTTCTGACGGGAGCACGGAGCAGAAGGTCACGGGTCCAGTTCTGAGCCGGAGGACCCCGGAGCTGCTGCCGGGAGCTCAGGAAAGCCGTGATGGGCCGAGCCTCGTCCCCCCGAACCCACTCGCTGACGTCCCAGGCCCCGGCGGGGCAGAAGGCGGCCGTATCTGGAAATAGATATGCCTTGCAAGGCAGCGAGGCTCCACGAGGTTGCCGGGGCAGGCCCCGGTCCTCACGGGAGGACGCCGGGAGACGGGAGCTGAGTGTCTGGCGTGGGAAGGAAGCCGCTGTGGAGGAGCCGGAGAGGGATGAGGATACAGATGTGCACGTAGGACGAGGGGCGGGACGCCGTCGGCAAGCCCAGGAGGGAGGCCGCAGAGGAACACGGGGCCCTGGGCTTCCTTCCAGCCTCCAGAACGGGGAGGACGGGCGTTTGTCTGAGCCCCTGGTCTGTGTCACTGAGTCTCGGTGGCCCTGGGAGGCTGGTGTAGGAGCTGAGGCTGTGTAGCCGGCTCCAGCCCCAGTCAGGAGGCCGTGAGGTGAGGCCAGCGGGGCCGTGCTGCGGCAACAAGTGACCCCACGTCTCAGCGGCTCACCGACCTCAGGTCCCGCGGGGCTGCGGTGGGCTCCAGGCCACCCAGCCACTGGGGCACCGGGCCGGGGAAGGACCACGGCCACGCAGCTGTCCCCGTGGGCCACGTGGGCTCAGCGGCCGCAGCCGGGTGGGGGAGTGGGCGTTCCGCGCACCTGCGCCTGCCCCACGCCGGCCACGTCTGCTCACAAATCAGCGGCCAGGGGGAGCCGGGAGGTTTAGGGGAGCTGGTGGGCTATTTGGGGAGCGTGATTCTGCCACACGGGGAGATTGTCACAAGGGAGACAGGTAGGGCGAACCCTGAAGAATCCCAGCGTCCACCGGGCGCGGTGGCTCACGCCTGTCATCCTAGCACTCTGGGAGGCCAAGGCGGGAGGAGTGCCCAAGGTCAGCAGTTTGAAACCAGCCTGAGCAAGAGCGAGACCCCGTCTCTATGAAAAATAGAAAGAAATTAGCTGGACAACTAAAAATATATAGAAAAAATTAGCCGGGCATGGTGGTGCATGCCAGTAGTCCCAGCTACTTACTTGGGAGGCTGAGGCAGGAGGATCGCTTGAGCCCAGGAGTTTGAGGTTGCTGTGAGCTAGGCTGATGCCACGGCACTCTGGCCCGGGGAACAGAGTGAGACTCTGTCTCAACAACAAGAAAAGAATCCCAGCGCCACTGAGAGGGGAGGGCCGCCTGGCGGAACCTGTGGAGTGACTGCCGAGTTTCCTCACGGGGTCGAGACGAGAAGCAGAGCCGTGGAAGTGGTTAAGTCGGGGTCGTGGCTCTTTTCCCAGGACTGCTCTGAGCAGTTAGAGGAAAGAGGCCGTCTCCAGGATACGGCGCTGGATGGAGCCGCCGGGCGACGCGGGCGTGCTCGGGCCGTGGGCGTGTGTGTCGGCGGGCAGTAGAGACGCCGCCCCGTGGACGTGGGCACTCTGCCCAGACACCTGCCCCTCTTGGACTTGGGGTGCTGGGGGCCCAGTCCTCGCTAAGACCATGTGTAAATGCAACTGGCAGTTTTGTTTTGTTTTGTTTTGAGACAGAGTCTCGCTCTGTTGCCCGCGCTAGAGTGAGTGCCGTGGCGTCAACCTAGCTCACAGCAACCTCAGACTCCTGGGCTCAAGCATCCTCCTGCCTCAGCCTCCCGAGTAGCTGGGACTACAGGCATGCGCCACCATGCCCCGCTAATTTTTTTTTCTATATATTTTTAGTTGGCCAATTAATTTCTTTCTATTTTCATAGAGACGGGGTCTCCCTCTTGCTCAGGCTGGTCTGGAACTCTTGAGCTCCAACGATCCTCCCCTCTTGGCCTCCCAGAGTGCCGGGATTACGGGCCTGGGCCTCCATGCCCGGCCCAAGCGGGCAGTTTTAAGTGCTAAAAACAAGGAAACGCCGGTGGGTTCTTGGTCACCGTGATCGGGTTGGAGGCGGACATGGTGGGTGGAGGTGGAGGCAGGGAGGCCCTGAGGCCCCCTCCTCGCTGAGGCCCCAGTCCTCGCTAAGACCATGTGTAAATGCAACTGGCAGTTTTGTTTTGTTTTGTTTTGAGACAGAGTCTCACTCTGTTGCCCGGGCTAGAGTGCCGTGGCGTCAGCCTAGCTCACAGCAACCTCAAACTCCCGGGCTCAAGTGACCCTCCTGCCTTGGCCTCCCGAGTAGCTGGGACTACAGGCATGCACCACCATGGGGGGCACTCACAGTCCCAGTCCCCACCTGCCCACTCAGGTCTCCCAAGAGCCGCTGGGCCCCTGGGAAGGGTGGCCCCCGGGAAGGCGGGCGTCCGGGAGGAGCAGAAGAAGCTGGGATTGGAGCCGGCAGAGCAGAGGGACAAACGGTGATGGCCCAGGCAGGCGTCCCACGGGTGGGGCAGCTGCTCCGTGCGTGCGGGTCCCGTCCCCGGCATTGCTGAGTCCCCTGCCCCGCGTGTGTGGGGTGCAGGCGCCCCCCACCCCCGGGCTCTGGTGCCAGCTCCGTCCCCGGGGTTGCTTCTCGCTCTGCAGAACCTACTCGGCCCTGAGCTCTGCCCCGGGGGGCGGGGTGGGGGGGAGGACACTGATTGTCCTCGATCTGCCAACGTCCCTCTGTGTCCCTCATCCTTCTCCGGCCCTTTCCCGCCCCGTCCACAGAGGGGCAGAGTCCTCCGGCCGTGGCTTTGCCTGACTCAGGGGGAGTCTCCCCGACCCTGGGCCACCCACGCCTCTGGGCGGGGGCCTGAGGGGACCCTCCGCTCCCCCTGTTCTGCGGCCCGAACAGCCCGAGTCTACGTGTTCTAGGGAGAAGCTGGCGCCATTCTAGGGAGAGCTGCGGCCAGGCTGAGCTCCGGCACGTTCTGCGGGAGGCTCAGGCGTCGGCTGTGAGCAGTCGGGGTTGAGAAGCTCCCAACTGTCATTTATTTCGTTTTGCTGCCGGGGAAGCAGAGGTCCTCTGCCCCGCTGGAAGCGAGCTGCATGTGCTGATGTTTAGCCGACAAGCCGCTGTCTGGTCTCTCCTGACGCAGCGGCTGCTGGAGACAGCCGTACCTGGTGCAGTCTCGTGAGCCAGTCGGTCCCCTCTGTGGTGGAGCCTTTCCAGGCCGCTCTGAGGTGGCCCCACGGGAGCCGAGAGGGAGAGCGTCTCCCGCCCTGAGACACAGGCCCCTCTGAGGGTCACCGGAAAGTGACGGGGGTGACCTGGGCAGCTGGCGAGGCTCCGTGTCTGGAGCGGACGTACGAGCAGAGTCCCGGCGGGGGCAGGTTTGCCGTAGAGCAGAAACAGGCTCTGCACACGGAGGACCTGGCCCCACCACCCTCGGGGACGCGGCTCTGCCTCCAGGGCCCTGCATGTTGTCACTCTCGGCCACGGAGACCACGGCAGCAGCCGCCGCCTCCCTGGTCCCCTGCGTCCAGCACAGCCCTGGCCGCCCGCCCTCCCCCGTGGTCTCTCTCGCCCGGCGCCCGGCTTTCCCTCTCGAGATCCGAGTGCCCCGTGCTGACCCTCTGCCCCCACGGGCCGCCTCAGCAAACCCCCTGCCCAGTGGTTTGAGGGACGGTGGCAGCCTGGCCGGAGGAGTCCCCGGTTTCACGCTGCAGGGGCTGAGCCACGTTTAAGAGCCACGTGTGACCTTGAGAGGCTTGTAGGGGCGTCTGCTGGTCTCCTGCCACCTGCTGCCCCTTTCCTTCCCCGCCAGCGTTGTCCTGCTGGTGGGGGTAGGGGCCCACGACCAGCCGGCCCTCCCTGGCGTGGCCCGTGGCCCCTGACGTGGCCCGAGGGGCCTCCCTCTGGTCCTAGTCCTAGGCAGGGCCCTGCCCAGGGCTCTGCTCCCCCGTGTGGGCCTGAAGGGCGGGCGGGAGGGGCCGTTCCCCCCACCCCACCCCTAGAGGTGCCTTGGGTTGCTGCCGGCCCCAGGTGTGGGGCCGCGTCCTGCTTCCCCGTGGACAGGGAAGAGGGTCCTTCCCTCTGTGGGTAAACGGGCAGGGCCTGGCGGGTGCTCTTGCCTCATGGCCGTGGCCAGGGTGGCGTCTGGGCTGCCCGAAGGGAGACTGAGGCGGCTGCCCGAAGGGAGACTGAGGCAGCTCCCCACCACTGCCCTGCACAAAGAAGAGTCAAAGGCCGATGGACGCACAGGCCCACCCCCGAGCTCGGCTCGGGGTGCAACCCAGAGCTGGGACTGGCCCGAACCCCAGTCCTCAGACACCCGTGTCTGCCCAGCCCCCGCCCTCCCGTGGCCCCGGCCCGCGTCTGGGGGCGCACGGGTCCACCTGGGGCCTCTGTCCTGGGGGCAGCGTGGGCAGGGGAGCTTCCCGGGCTGGTGGACTCAGACCCTAGACCGGGGGCGTCCTGGCTTCCCCAAGGGCAGGGCAGCACGGGGCGGGGGCAGACCGGGGCCTCCCGCCCGCCTGACGGCTCTGAGCACCCCCAGCGGGTCAGCACTTCATCACGATGGAAATCAGTTTTCCTCCACAGAGCTGCTGGCGGCAAAGCTCTTCCCAGCGGCTTAGGACGGCTCAGCCCCAAGGACAGCCTCATCCTATATGCGGCTGTTCCACCCGCCCGGGGGAGGGGAGGTCTGGGCTGGGCATGTGCAGGAGGGGGCTGGGGGGAACCGGCCGGCCCCTCCCTGTGCTTTTCCACACACAGCGGCCACGGGACACCCCCCCCCCCGACAGAGGGGACCCTCGGGAGTCTGTGTCCACCTGGAAATGGAAACCCCTGAAGGTGTTTGTTCCCGATGGAGTGAGGGCTGGTGGCTGGTGCTGGGGCAGGAAGTGGCCACCTGTCCTGGGAAGGGGCCTCGTGGCGGAAGGTCCCAGTCAGAAGCCAGCAGGGGAAGAGGTGCACGGGGCAGGCCCCGAGGGACCAGGCGCCTGCTTCCAGGGCCCACACGGACTCGATTCCCCCAGGACCATGTGTGACGACACAGGCCAGGTGTTGCCCACCAGGGAAGCCCACCTGGGCCTCCGAGTGCAGGGTTTCTGTTGGGCCGGGTCACGCGGACGTGGCTGGCCTCGGTCTCCAGCCCTGTGGAGGTCAAGGCCCCTCGGGGTGGCCCGAGGCCAGGAGGACAGGGACGCTCTTGGGCAGGACGGCCTCCCGGGCCGGGAGGGCCAGGCCCGAAGCTCTTTGGAAGGGCAGGGGGGTCCCCGGGCTGAGCTTTCCAGAGACCGGGGGTGAACAAGCCTGGCGTCTCCAGCCACCCCTGGCCCTGGCGAGGCCCCTGTCCCCGTACACGTGCCCTCACCCTGCTGGGACTCGCGACGTCTCAGCCCGCCGGGTCCTCAGGCTCAGGCTGGGCCCTTGACCTCGTCACCAGGAAGAGGAGCATGGTCTGGGCGTGTTTCTCACTCTGGTCTCCTGCCTGCGGTTCCTCCCGCCCCGCCCGACACCCGGCGGGCAGATGCTGTGAGGCGGCAGTGGGCACCCCGCCTGGGCAGAGGAGAGCGGGAAGGATGGGCGGCAGGGTGGGCAGGATTCTGAAATGCAGCCGGGCCACGTCACCTGCTCCTCGGAACGGATTCTCTGTGGCCCCAGGCTCATCTTCCGGGCCGGTGGCCCCACACGCAAGGTCAGCTCCTTTTCTGTAAGGAACGGCCCCAAGTGTGGACCGGAACATTCTCCACCTGCCTGCTGAGAGTGGACGTTCTGGAAGAGCGGGTGGGACTAAAAATATCGTCTGGGCCATGTTGATGCACTATTCCACGTGAACAGACACGGAGAACACGTCGACATTCCACACCTGGGCTCCCTGGACCCAGGGCCCTGGCTCTTCAACACGGATCAACCCACACGTGTCAAGCACCCCAGGTCCCACCTTGACGCTGAAGCACACGCCAACTCCAGGGTCTCAGGCCACGTCCAACACCCGGACACGTTCAGTCGGCCAGCAGGATGCTTCTAACCATGGAACCGTCACCCCTAAGTCTACATTGCCAGCTTTTCTTGAGAAACGCAGATGCTGCAAGTCTGGGCCCACGTCCCCAACAGGGACAGCAGCTGCAGCTGCGTGGGGGCGGCTGCCTCCCCCCGGCTGGGGCACGCTCTGGCCTGTGGCAGTCCCCACCCCTCCCCAGTGCCTCAGGCCAGGGGCACCTGGGCTCAAACCCCTTTCTAAGCCCACCTCCTCGCCACCCCACGCGGCCTCACTCGGCGGGAGAACCGACCGCAGGCGTGGCCCCGTGCGGCTGTCTGTGGGCCAGGCACCTGGGCGGGGCCACCAGCTCCATCGGAAGGAGCGGCCGTGGTGCCGTGCCGGGTGCCAGCGTGGTTCTGGGGGTTTGCATGTGCCAGCCCCTCCCACCCTCACCATGCTACGAAGGAGGCGCCCTTGTCACTCTCATTTTACAGGTGAGGACATAGAGCCACCAAGAGTCAGGTGACTCGCTCAAGGTCACACAAGGACAACGTGGTTGGAGCCTATCTCAGTGTGGCTGGTGGGACTGCAAATGAGTGTTGCAGGTGTGTGCTGCTGAACACAGGCAGGTGTACACAGGTGACTATAGGTGTGCTCAGGTGAGTACAGGCATGCACAGGTGTGCTTAGGCAAGTACATGTATGCTCAGGTCTGTTCAGGTGAGTGCAGGCATGCACAGGTGTGCTCAGGCAGGTACATGTATGCTCAGGTCTGCTCAGGTGAGTACAAGCATGCACAGGTGCACACAGGTAAGTACATGTATGCTCAGATCTGTTCAGGTGAGTACAGGCATGTAGATAAGTACATGTATGCTTAGGTGTGTGCAGGTAGGTGTGTTCAGGTGAGTGTATGTGTGCTCAGGTGTGTGTGTATGCACAGGTAGATGTGCCCAGGTGTACTGAACTCCAGGCCTGGGAACCCAGGCCCCTCCATGTGTCTTGCCCTTGGCTCCTGCCATCCAGTTCTGGTGGGGACGACCTGCCAGACCTCCTGACCTGGGCAGGATGGGTGGCACCTTCCCCAGCCTTACCTGGGCTGGGACGTGCCCACACTGCCACCTGGTGGCCACCGCCTGGCACTGTGAGCTGCTGGGTGCCCGCTGGGAGTGCCGAGGCCCAGGCTGAGGGGATGCGGCTGCCGGAGTGGGTCCCTGGCCTTGAGCCTGCCCCGGTGGGGTCTCACCCAGCGCACCCCGGCCCTGACCCTGAGTGGTGGCCTGGGGCCTCTGAGCCTTCCGGGCTGGGACGGAGACCGGCTGTGGCCAGGGGACTTCGGGAAGTGACAAGTGCCCTGAGGAGGGGCGGAGAGGGGCCGCGGAGGCTGCCCCAGGAGGGGAGGAGGGGAGGTCTGAGCCGAGACTGGGACCTGTGCGTGGGGGTGGGGAGGCCCGTGCAAAGGCCCCGGGGCAGCAGTGACAAGAGGGTTCGGGGAGACGGAGGCCACGAGGTCAGGGAGGCTGGAGGGATGAGTGGCCCCAGGTGGTCCTGCGGGTCAGAGGAGGGCCCTGGCGTCCCACCCTGAGGGACGCGGCCGCCCCGGGTTCTCACGGGAGGAGCGCGTGGCCACATCTGTGGCTCCCGGGCTCCGGCCACGTTTCCCGCCCGAGGGCGCCTGGGAGAGCAGAGCCCATGCCCTGGGCGGTTTCTGCGGAGCTCGTGCTCTGCCGGGGGTGCTGGGGGTCTCCCGGGCCACCGTTTCCCAACCCTGTCAGAGAGGCTCGGGCCAGGGACTGCGCTGAAGCGAAGGGCAGTCGGGAAGCTGGAACAACAGATGGCGTCTGTCTGCGTTTTCCCACATAAACCCCCTTTGCGTCGCGCACGCGGGACATAGCTGCCAAATCCCTCCTCGGCCGCAGGCGGATGAACGCATGAGGATGGATAAACAGGCCACGTCCCATCTCAGCCTGGCGCCCAGCCCGCACGGTTGCCCAGGGCAACGGGCTGAGTGGGGATATTGTCTCCAACCTTAAAAGCTGATTACGGGTCCTCCAGGCCGCCAAGGGTCTTAAAGTGGATTAGCGGGAGGCTGGCAGTTTAGGGGCTTGGGCAGGGCTCCCGGCCTGGGCGGCCCTTCCTCCGTGGGTGATTAACCGCTCAGGGTTGGGCGGGGGGAGCTGGGCCTGGTGGTGTCTCCAGGGAGAACCGTCTGCCACGCCGGCTGCTCTCTGGGGGCTCTGGGACTTGGAGTTTCCTGTCTAGAGTGGAGGGCCGAGGCTGGCCCCGTAGCAGGTCATAAACACCCTGTCTTCAGGCTGAGATCCAAGGCCCGTCTCTTCTTCTCACAGCCCAAGGCAGAGCCTGTTGTCTGCAGCTTCCGAAAGTATCCAGAACTGGTCCCACTGCTCACTGCCTCCAGCCCTGCCACCGTGGTCCAAGCTGGTGCCGCCTCAGGCTAGGACGGTTTCAGTAGCCAACAGCAGGTCTCCAGCTTCTGCTCCCCACGCCCTCTGTGATGGGCAGCCTCGTGCAGCCCCGGGACGCCCCGCCGGTGGGCAGGCCCTCGTGTTCTGCCCTTCCCTGAGCGTGGGCGCGGCCCGGGCTCACCCCTGACGAGTAGAAAATGGCAAAAGCAATGGACTGTCACTTCCAAAGAATCAGGTTATACCAAGTCTCCGGCTTCCGCCTGGCTGGTCCCCTCCCACACTCTTGCTTTTGATGAGGGTCACATCCCTCGTTCAAATCTCCAACTAGAACACAGCACCGCACAGTGAGGGTCCCGGCTGTGACATTTCTGTTCTGACGGGCGGTCAGGGAGGAGTGGCCGAGAGAGGAGGACGACGCCCCGAAACTAAGTTGAGGCACCAGCCCAGGGGAAAGTTCTTGGGACCCGGGAGGGATGTCGGCAGAGCGGGGAGCAGACTGGGGTGCCTCTCAGCGCCCTCCTGCTCGTCCCGAGAGCAAGCGGGACTGGAGACCCGGCAGACGAGGAGGCTGCTGTGGTCCTGAGGCAGCCATGGGGGCGGCTCAGGCCACAGGGGCTGGTGCCACCACGCCCGGGCCCAGGACGTGGACGAGAGGCTGCCCAGCCCCAAGGAGGCGCCTTCCCTGACACCCGCCCGCCCCACGGTGGCCGAGGGGACCACGGGAAGCCAGGGACCCCTCGGAGGGCTGAGACGCGGAGGAAACAGACACAGACAGGAACCTGGGACTTCGTGCAGGAACGTGCACCGTCACCGGGGCGAATGTCTTCCCGGGAAGATCTCAGACCCTCTGCCCCAGCAGGACGCTCGTGTCTCCCGTCCTGTCTGTCCCGGTCGGCCGTGGCTGTCTCTTCTGCGACACGTGGCCGCCGTGCCCTGAGTGTGCAAGAAAAGGCTTCATCTCTGCGGCCACCGAGGCTGCGGACACAGAGGTGCCCATGGGTCTCCCAGAGGCCCTGGTGGGTTCTGCTGTGGTGTGGGGTCATCTCACCAGGGAGACCAGAGGGGGCGTGAAGAGATGTTTAGCGCGCAGGCAGACTCGGGAACCGTGGGAGCTGTCCACGGAGCTCTGGTCTCTGTCTCCAGACACATGTAGGACGACGGTCTCCTGCTCTCCTGAGGTCGGGCATGGCCACGCGTGACCTGCTTTGCCCGGTGGACATTTGAGCCCTGGAAAACCCAGTCCGTGGTGTTTCCTATTCCCTGCTTGGTGACTGTGAGAGCAGGAATTAGCCTGCGTCCCTGGTCCCCCCGGCAACGAGGAAGAGCATGGTGGGAGTGCACCTGTGCTGTGTTCCGTCGCTAGGGCCGGCCTGGGGGCTGTTTGTTGTGCAGCACGGCCCAGCCGGCCTGACTGACACACTCCCCAAAACACGGGCATGGGTCTGTCTCTGCAACCGGGGGACGTGGGGCTCAGGGCTGGAAGCGGCAGGACAGGGGGAGGCCTGTGGAGGTGGGGGCAGGTGGCGGGCACAGCTCTGGCCCTGCTGCGGAAGGCGGGGAAGGTTCCCCAGGGCTGCAGGCCCAAGATGGGTGTGGGCGTGAGGCTTTCTCCTAAGCAGTGCCCGGCCCCGGGCTGGTGCATGAGGAGACGGGGGTCCACCCGACCCACCCCGGGCTGGGAGACGCCAGACCCCACCCCCACTACCCACCAGCCGCCCGAGCTGCCTCAGAGCCAGCCACACGTGAGCCCCGCCTGCCCCCACATCCACAGTGCACCGTGTTTACAGTGTGTCATTGATAACCACGCCGTCCTGTGCACACCTCCCACGGACGCAGCCCGCTGCCCGGTTTGGTTCGCTGGTCCATTCACACGCCGCTTCCGCGCATCTCTAAAGATTACCGTTTTAACAGCTTTCGGCATCGACGCTGAGAGGCAGTTACAGTTAACGGTGCATAAATCTAATTCCCCCTTGCACTCAATTTTCCCAGCCTGCAGAATCAATTTGCGTCTGTCAGGGTTTTATTCCAAAGTCTATTAGCGGCCACCCTCCTTCCACCCCCCCACGGTCTCCCCCTCTCCCGGACTCAGCCCTGCAGGAAAAGACGCCTCCGGATAGAGGAACTAACGGCCTTTTATCTCTGTACAACAAAATCTAATTAGGCGTGAAGGAGACAGAAGCCGGGACAGTCGGGCCAGGCGTGGAGGTCACCCTGGGCTTTGATCACTCGCAGGGAGGCTCCCGGGCCTCCCTCCCCGTGCTGCTGCTGGGCGGAGGCTGTTCCAGGGCCGGGTCTGAGGGCGCCGAGCCCGTGAGGAGCCCCGTAGATCCTCAGGGTCCTGTCGCCGAGCTGGGGTGACGTTTTGGCGGCAGTGACAGGACCTTAGAGACACACGGCGTGTTCTGAGCACGACGTACACGCTAACCGTTTAGTCCGCACAACAGCCTTACCACGTAGTTAGTGTGGTCAGCCCCATCTCACAGGTGGGGAAACAGGCACAGAGAGGTTAAGTAACTGGCCCAAGGCCACACAGCTGGTGTGGCAGAGCCAGGCATGTGCCACGGCCTCCTGCACCTGCCAGCTGCTGCACTCTGGTGCGCACGTTGGTTGCGTGAATAATCCATCACGGATATCGTCCGAGGCCCAGCCCAGTGACAGGAGCTGCACACAGGGTTCCCGGGCCACACTGCGCTGGCCGCCGTTGCCCGACTTCTCCCCGAGGCCTTCCCTGGGGCAGGTGCAGGGCGGGCTTCCTGGAGGAAGCCCCCGGCCCTTGGCCCAGCCCAGCCCGCCCACCCTGGACGGCGAGCCCAGGGTGGCCCTGGGGGACACGGCCCCGGGGAGGGCTGCCCGCGGCTCCCCCCGACCTCCTGACCTGGCGCCAGGTGCAGAAAGGCAGCAGTGCCCGCCAGGGCCATCTGCTGGGTGACAAGAGCACACACAGGACGCTCAGACTGGGCAGCAGCTGGAGGAGGCCGGAGGTGCCCGGGTTCAGCTGTGGTTTGGACACGGGTCGGGAGTGTGTGAGGGCTGGGGGGGAGGGGGCAGAAGTGGCCGTCTGCTCCCTCCTGCCCACTCGGCCGTGGTCCAGGGTCAGAGGGCGGCTGCAATGGGACCAGCCGCTCTCCCAGGAAGGCCAGGTAAGGACGCCTCATCCGGGGCTGCAGCCAGGCGGGACGGTGGGGATGTGGGGGTGGCGGGGGTCCCGTGGGTAGCACCAGGGTCATTCTGTGCCTTTGTCCTGCCTTTGACCCCGGTTCCGCTGCATGTGGGCTCCTCTGGGCCACGTGTGGGGAGCGCTGGGCACTGAGGCCCACGGTCTGGTCCCTTAGGAGGCCTCATGCCACAGGGGCCTGCTGTGGCCGAGGGGGGGCTCCGTGTTCCGACACCGCCAGCCACCCCCAGGCCCACCACGTCTGCTCCGTGGGACACATCTTGATGCCAGAGGCCTGGGTGCCCCTCCTCCTCTCTCTGGGCTGGAGATCTACTTTCCTGGGGTCTCCAGGATTGGAGTTCGGTTCTTGGGGCTGGAGGTGCCGGCCGCACCTGTGGCCTGTTGTCCAGAAGGCTCTGTCCGGGTCAGGGACAGTGGCAGCACCGGCCACGCACGGTGGCCGATCGTGTTTCCCAGTCACAGCCACAACAGTGTCTCCGTGGCTCCTTCCGGATTGTGGAATCTGTGGCTGTGGCCCCCCCATCAGGAGGGGTCTCCTGCCCTGTCCGCCACGTTGGGCAGGTGCGTGATGCACCTGTAACCAAGATGTGCAGAAGGGGGCCCGGTGCGGTGGCTCACGCCTGTAATCCCAGCACTCTGGGAGGCCGAGGCGGGAGGATCGCTCAAGGTCAGGAGTTCGAAACCAGCCTGAGCAAGAGCGAGACCCCGTCTCTACTAAACATAGAAAGAAATTAATTGGCCAACTAAATATATATAGAAAAAAAAATAAGCCGGGCATGGTGGCACATGCCTGTAGTCCCAGCTACTCGGGAGGCTGAGGCAGGAGGATCGCTTGAGCCTGGGAGTTAGTTGGAGGTTGCTGTGAGCGAGGCTGACAACACGGCACTCTAGCCTGGGCAACGGAGTGAGACTCTGTCTCAGGAAGAAAAAAAAAAGTGCAGAAGGGCCGTGGAGGACGGTCCAGCCTCCACTCTGTGTCCCCACCCCGAGGCCCAGACGCACAGAGGACACCCAGGCCCAGGGTCCTCCAGCCTGCAGCTTCCGGTCGCCTGGGACTTGGTGGAAATGCAGACTCCCGGGCCCACCCAGCGCCGGCCGGCCTCGGGGAGCCCCGCGCCCCGTGCAGATGCGCTCACAGGTGCCGGGCGTGGGGGTGCTCGGCCTCCAGGCTGGACGGCTCCGCGCCCGGGTGTGGAGCGGCTCCGCTGTGCCCGGTGGGGCCGCCCGGCTCCGGGCCAGAGCAGGGCGCGCGCCACCTAGCGGCCAGGGAGCCCTCCGGACCCCAGCCGGCCAGGTGGGCCGCGCCGGCCGCAGGTGCGCAGGTGCGCAGGTGCGCAGGGGCGCAGGCCCGTCCCTCTCCTGGGGGACAGTCCGGGGAGACGCCACGTGGGAAGCGAGTCCCGGCCCAGACGCCGCGGCTGTGCCCAGCGCCCAGGGCTGTGTGTGGCCTGCAAGGGGGACCCTCACCCCCGCCAGGTGCGGCGACCGGGTCCGGCAGGACTCCCTGACTCCAGGCCTCCTTCCTTCCTCTGTGGCCTCCGTCCCGTGGGCCTCCGCCCCGCCCCGCCCCGCGCCAGCCCCGCCCTGCGGTGCCCACCTGGCCTGCTGCTGCAGGTGCCTCCTGCAGACCAGGGCCTTCCGCTCGGGCTGTCACCGGCCCTGCAGGGTGGGGTCCCGGCCACAGGCCACCCCGGGCGTGGCTGGACTCTGAGACTCCCTTCCCTCCGAGGCCCGGCGCTGAGCGGGGAGCCAGCCGGGGAGCCCCCGTCCCGCCGCAGCCCCACCCGGCCGGGCCTGTCCCCCTCCCCGGCCGTGTCCCCATCCCCTAGCCCGGCGTGACCGCTGGGGACAGCAGAGCCTCGAGTTGAGGGACAGTCTGGGAAACACCTGCCAAGGTCTGGGCAAGGCAAGGCGCGGGGCCGGGGCCCTGAGCGTGCCGGGCCACGCATGTCCGCTAGGTGGCAGCAGCGCGCGGCGGCCGGACCCTAGCCCCCGCGGGGAGGGGCCTGGGGCTGCAGCGGGGCGGGGCCTGGGTGGGGCGTGGCCGGTGCCCGGGCGGGACTGCGGTAAGCCGTGGGCGGAGCCTGTGAAGGCAGGGCTTGTGCCAGGGTAGGGCGGGGCCTTTCTGGGGCGGGGCGTAGGTGGGGGGGCCTTGGCAGGGCGGGGCCCAGAGCGTGCAGGGCCCACGCGTGTCCGCTAGATGGCAGCAGCGTGCTGTGGCCGGACCCTAGCCCCCGCGGGGAGGGGCCTGGGGCTGCAGCGGGGCGGGGTCTGGGTGGGGCGTGGCCGGTGCCAGGGCGGGGCTGCGGCGAGCCGTGGGCGGGGCCTGTGAAGGCGGGGCCTGTGCCTGGGTGGGGCTGGGGGAGCCATGGGCGGGGCCTGTGAAGGCGGGCTTGTGCCTGGGTGGGGCGGGGCCTGTGCCAGGGCGGGGCATATGTGGGTGGGGCGTAGGTGGGTGCGGCCTTGGCGGGGCGGGGCCCTGAGCGTGCAGGGCCACGCGTGTCCGCCAGATGGCAGCAAGGCGCTGTGGCCTGACCCTAGCCCCCGTGGGGAGTGGCCTGGAGCTGCAGTAGGGCGTGGCCTGAATGGGGCGTGGCCTGTGCCAGGGAGGGGCTGCGGTGGGCCGTGGGCGGGGCTGGGCCAAGGTGGGGCGGGGCTTTGACAGGGAGGGGCCACGGTGGGTGGGGCCTGGGTGGGGCGGGGCCGGGGACTGCAATGGGCGGGGCTGGGGG
>VSMD01030261.1:0-22971 GCA_008750895.1 Mirza zaza
CCAATACACTATTATTGTAGTACCTATGTGTCCACTTAGGTGCTGCTCAGTTAATACCAGTTTGCTGGTGAGTATATGTGGTTCTTGTTTTTCCATTCTTGGGATACTTCACTTAGTAGTATGGGTTCCAGCTCTAACCAGGAAAATATTAGATGTGCTATATCACCATTGTTTCTTAGAGCTGAATAGTACTCCATGGTATACATATACCACATTTTATTAATCCATTCTTGGATTGATGGGCACTTGGGCTGCTTCCACAGCCTTGCGATTATGAATTGTGCTGCTATAAACATTCGAGTGCAGGTGTCTTTCTTGTAGAGTGTAATTGGATCTTTTGTGTAGATGCCCAGTAATGGGATTGTTGGGTCAAATGGTAGATTTACTTGTATCGCTTTAAGGTATCTCCATATTGCTTTCCACAGAGGTTGAACTAGTTTGCAGTCCCACCAGCAGTGTAGGAGTGTTCCGGAGTAGGTCTAATTAAGCAGGGTGGTGTTGGCGTCTCTGCTGCCAGGTTCTGAGTGCAGGACCCTGCCAGTACGATCCGACATAGCATCCAACACACCTGCACGTTCAGGTTAGGCTCCGAGTAGCCTCAGAAATCCCCACACTGCAGAAATATCTTGCTCACTTCATCGTAAAACAGTGAGACCAATGCCACAGAGGACTTGGTAGCACTGAGCTTGTGGGTCTCTAGACTCTTAAATCAGAAAGCCACCTTCATGCCCAGCTTGAGCTCTGCAGCCGGGCACGGTACATAAGTACTGATGGGAACTCTGTCCTGAAACCATTGTCTTTCATATGGTAACATCCAAATGGATTTTAGTGAAACGTGTCTTTTTATTTCCCATCTTAGGTATTATCAGCAGAAGAATAATGGAAACGATTGGAGCAGAGACTCCTAGGTTTCTGAAGCTCTGGTCAGAACAGTTAATAAAAACCGTTAGACCCCACACCCCCATCTCTACAGCCATTTTGGAAAATGTCTTTCTGAAATTCCAATTTAAATGTTAATCAAATCAGGTAAATATACTATTTTCTTTGTCTCACAAACCTATTTGAATAAAGAATTCCACCACTCTAGAAGTAGGAAAAAAGGAAACTGCAGGAATACTGAATAGTCCCAAATTAATCTGTTAGCATTGAACCTACCCCCAAGAGAGCCTGAATATCTGATGATTCCAGCTTATTAATATTTGCTTGTCTTTAAATTCTTATTCAATAACCCTATTCATATTTCCATTCAAATAAAAAGTATATGAAATAAGATTCTTCCCATAATGATATTGCCTGGGAACAGGAAAATAAAAGAGTAAAACTGGCGGAGGGTGATAATGAGAAATCAAAACCAAATGAACTTGACTCTCAAGTTTTGGGGTTGCTTTAAAAATTTTCATGTTGGAAATCAATCTCTATTTTTACCTAATGCATCCATCTATTTATAACTGTGACATTATGATAGCCTTCTAATTGTTTTAAAGAATTCCCCCAGGAGTCATTGGAATATAACTTACCATCAAATTTGATAGCAATATTCAAAGGAATGTTGTAGGAAATTATCTTTGATTATGAACTGCCATATTGCAAGAGGCTAATAACACTCAAGGGATCCTCACGATTCTTACCATTTCTATGTTTGAAAAAAAATTTGTGTCTGGAAATTTGAAAATAGATGTTTTAAGACAGCCAGAAGGTCAAAATTTGTGCCTGTATTAGTAATGCATGATTCTTGTTGCTATTTTTAGTAGCTATTTGCTCAATGAGAAAGTTATCCATAATTACTAGGCCTTCTATTACCAGACCATGTGTCTCCACATTTTTTTCAACTAAGCTAACAACACTGTTTTCATGAAAGACTATTGTATTTCCAGACAGGTTAGGGGGAAAAATGCTGTCAGTGTCTTTAGATATTCTCCTCCTGGTTCCTCACCTGATGTGGCATGCATAGATTCTAGAGCCATAACCCAAAGTGTTCAAGTGATCAACTTATGCGAGTGTCTTTCTCTGGTACTAGGTCTCACATCTTATGTTGCAAGATGGAGCATACAATAGGTTGGTGCCAAATATTTTTTACTTATGGCTGTTTTATTTCTTCCTTTGGTCTTCAGGATCACAAAGTTGATAATGTAAATAAATATTCTTAACAGTATCAAAGAGCTAACAAGTTAATGATAAATTATCAGGCCAAAATCTAGAAAAAGAAGGAGAACCCAGATTAGTAAGTAAACAGCTGCAAAATGGAATGAAAATTATGATGACTTTGCAGGAAAAGGAGTAGAAAAATCAATTATGAAGCTAATCCAAAGTGGAGACATCGATAATTCTCCAATTAAAGCTGGGATCCAAAGAGTTACCCAAATAAGAGTGAATGTGAAGTAACCCGACCTCCTCTTGAATTGGCAACCTAGGCTTATCATGGTTTAAAAGCAGTGGCCCCCGACCTTTTTGACACCAAGGACCAATTTTGTGGAAGACAGGTTTTCCATGGACAGTGGGGCATCGGGGCAGGTGTTGCCACCTCGGCTTACTTCAGATCATCAAGTGTTGGATTCTCATGGCAAGTGTGCAGCTGGGATTCCTCACATGCAGTTTGCAGTGGGGTTAGTGCTCCTATGAGGGTCTGATGCCACTGCTGATCTGATGGCGCAGGTGGTGATGTGAGGGGTGGGGAGCACCTGTGGGTGCAGGTGGGGCTTTACTAGCTTGCCCTCCACTCACGTCCTTCTGGGGGGCTTGGTTTCTGGCAGGCCCCAGAGTTTGGGGACTGCAGGTTTAAAGAAGCTCAAGCCTTGAACTTGAAGAAGGATACATAGTACCCAGCAGAAGTAAACAAAACTAGTTTTCTGGAGAACAGTGATATCATTCTAAGCTTCAAATTATTCTTACATTCCCCCCTAAATATCATATTCAGCACTTCTAAGTACACTCTCCTTTTGAAGAATCAGGAGAACCAGACAAAAGACAGACCCACAAATGCTGACAATATTACGGTTATCAGGTGGGCAAAAAACTAACTGTGCTGTATTTAAAGAAACAAACAAAACTATCAAACTACAGATAACAAGAAACTATATTTTTAAAGAATCAAATGATAGACTTTTAGATTGAAAAATACAATAACAAAATGAAAGCTTGGTGGCTGGATAGAACTAATTTAGACATAGATAAATAAACCATGACTGAATTGAAAGCTAGGTAGGAAGAAGTTACTTAAACTGCAACTCAGAGAGACAAAATGATGGAAACTTAAGGAAGAGAAAGTAAAAGACATGGAGGAAACAATAAGAAAGTATGTTTTATTAGTGTTCCAGAAGAGATGAGAAATGGACAAAGATGATATATAAAGAGATAATAATAGTACATTTTTCAGAATGTATGAAAAACATCAATTCACAGGTTAAAGAATGTTTACAAATCCCAAATCACATGGCAGAGAAGTGAATATCAAAGTCAAAAGAAAAAGGCATGGAAGAGGGATTCCAGGATTGGCTGATTAGCTTGTTTTGGAGAAATTCTGCTGTGGGAAAAAATAGAAAAACTGGAGAAAAAAGTTCAAAAGAAATTGGGTTCGACCTGTTAGAGAGCTAATAAGTTCATATGGATTCATGGAGCCAAGTTCACAGGAGAAGAGAAAGACAAAGATGTAAGTTTAACATTTGACACCATTTTTTCTCTAGAAGCATTTTCCAGTTAGAAAGTGATAGCTGATAGGCAAAGTATGTGAATAGATTATTAGCAGTCTCACACAGCTAGGGAGATAGAAATTGGAGTTCAGGACCCACTCAGGAGAAGACAACCAGGTAAGTATTGCCAGCTTTTAGCTAGGATCCCAAGAGCAACATACTATGATTAAAGGTGAGCCAGAAATAAGATCACCCTCACAAAGATTAAAGGTGAACCTCAACTTAATCTCAGCTCTAATTAAATTAAGTTGATCTTCATGTAACCCAAAACTTGTCTGTCTGCCAAAAGAAAAAGTCAGTCTTCTCTGAAAGGAGATAAAATCATGCAGAGACTGTAAACTCTACAGTCTTGTACATGCAGTAAAAAACACGTCCTTAGAAAAACCCAGATTATATTTACAATTATGAGATAGAAGATAACTAGAGACCATTGCTTCCACACTAACAATCAGAAAAAAGCAAGGTAAGCTATGAAGTCACAGGTTTTATTTTTAGCCCACTAGAGTGTTAAGTATTATCTAAATTGAAAAAGGCAAAGAGCTGGTTCAGGGAGAAACTCCTGACTGCTTTCAACCGTATAAGACCAGCAAGAGGTAAAGAAGCAGCCCTAACGCAACCCTAACCCTAATCCTAACCATTGAAGGGAAAGAAAAACCATTTAAATTTAACAAAGTCCAAATGGCTACATGGAGGCTGTGAAAATGCACTAGAATCCCAAGGATTCACAGACACAGTATGAGTTTACATTCATCCTTAAACTCGTTCCCTCAGGAGATAATGGGCCCAACACAGGATAAAGCAAGAAGGCACAGAGAAATTCATCCAGGGCACTTTGGGCTTTCGAGTGCATGGCCACTGTCCTCTTAAGGCTGGGCACAGAAAAGGAAGAAAGAAAAACATTATCCCAGGGTGTTGATATCTGAGGGTGGAACTTATAGCAAAGAGAATTTAGTACTGAGAATTCCCCAGTCTCCCAAAACCTATAAAGAAGAATGAGCTCTCTCTCAGTTCAGAACATTAAAGATTAGCTAGTTGAGCTTAATGAACTCTCCAGAGTCTTGCCTGTGTTCAAATCCCAAGCCTCACCAAAGAAAATACTTGATCCCATTCTCAAAATATTTGAAGTCAGTGATGAACTAAATCTAACTAGAACTGCAACAAAACTCAGACTCAGACCAATTGTAGATTAGAGTGACTGAACCGTCAACACTAGCAATCTGATACAATATACATAATAGTAAAAAAAATAAAAAATAAAGAGATGGGGGAGGATCAAAACATCTAAACCTCATCATGCAATGTCAAATGGTCTAACACAGTGGTACCCAACCTTTTTAGTACCAGGTACCAGTTTCATGGAAGACAATTTTTCCACGGACTGGGGGTGGGGGTGGGGGTGGGGAGTGGGGATGGTTTTAGGATGATTCAAGTGCATTACATTAATTGTGCACTTTATTTCCACTATTATTAAATTGTAATATATAATGAAATAATTATACAGCTCACCATAGTGCAGAATCAGTGGAAACCCTGAGCTTGTTTTCCTGCAACTAGATAGTCCCATCTGAGAGTGGTGGGAGACAGTGCAGCCAAACCTCTCTGCTAACAATAATCGGTATTTGCAGCCACTCCCCAGCACTAGCATCACCGCCTCAGCTCCACCTTAGATCATCAGGCATTAGATTCATAATGATGAAAGGATCAATTCGTTAAGTATAGTAATCTCAAGTATATATTTATTTAATATTACAGCTTTAAAATGTGTGAAATAAAACTTAATAGCAGTCAAGGAAGAGCTAGACAAACTCCAATTATGACTGGAGATTCTAACAAATATTCCTCAGTAATAGATAGAACAAGTAGACAAAAATCAATAAAGGTTTAGAAAATTTAAACACCACAAACTGCCAACCTTATCTATTTCACACTTTTAGAAAACTGTCCCCAATAATAGCAGAATACACAGTATTTTCAAATGTGTATGGGATGTTTACCAAGAGGGACCACACACTGGGCGATATAATAAGCCTCAATGAATCTAAAAGTGATGAAATCATGTGAAGTATACACTCCAATTACAATGGGACTATGCTACAAATCAATAGCAGTTAAATATCCAGAAAATGTCTTAGGATTTTAACTCACTTCTAAAAAGCAAGCAAACCAGAGAGAAAAAAATGGGTCAAATAAGAAATAACTAGAGAAATTATAAAAATATTTTATATTAGGTGTTTATAATAACACACTATGTCAAAAATCTGTGGGGTGTACCTAACACTGTACTTAGAAGAAAATGTATAACTTTAAATGTTTACACTTGAGAAGAAGAAAATTCTCAAGTAAATAATCTAAGATCTTCTTTTAAGAAATTAGAAACAGGAGCACACGTAAAAACAAATATACATAGAAGAAAGAAATAACAAAAATAAAATCTGAAAACAATGAAAGAGAAAAGAGATAATAGAGAAAATCAACAAACCAAACATTTGTGCTTTGAAGTGATTAGTAAAATTGCAACCCCTCAGTAAGATTGATCAAAAAAAAGGACACAATTCACCAGCATCAAGAAGGAAAAATTGAACAACACTATGTATCCTAAAGACATTAAAAAGATGATAAATGATGAACAATGAACAATTTTATGTAAATTTAAGAATTTTGATAATATGCACAATTCCTTGAAACACATAACAAAACTGACAAAAGAATACATAGCGTATCTGATTTGTCCTATATCTAGTAAAGAAATTAAGTTCATTATCAAAAACCTTTCCATTAAAAACAAAAAAAACAAGACATAAAAACAAAAACACTTCCAGGATCAAATGGTTTCATTGGTTATGGAGGCTAAAGCAACTTCATCTGGGATGCTAATCTACCATACTGACTTCTCATTAACCCCTGCTCTGGGAATGCCTGTAAGGTTTCTGCTTTATCTTACTGTTACCCTAAATCCTACCCTTAGGCAGATTCATATAGCATTCCTGTCTTTGCCTGAGAGGTAGACTTCAATTGTCCTACACATTCCTTCCCTAAAGTATATAAGCCCTGGGCTTGGGGTTAATGGCTCTGAGGAACTTACAGGCTCACTTCAACACCTCCTGAGACATGGCTTCTGTTTGTAAGTTTCTAGGAAATGTTTTTTGAGAAACTAGATTTTTCAACCTCTTTCTTTTGCCTCTCAGCTTCCTCAGACTTTGTGGATAGGTTTACATAGACCTGCTCACTTCAGAACACTGATGAAGTCAATTAGACATTTAAGGAAGAAAGAAATAATATGACTAATACATATATGCATTCAGTAGATATAAGAGGAGCAAATACTTCCAAATATACTTTTTTATGAGGCCAGTGAAATCCTCATATTTAAAATACAAAGGCATTACAAGAAAATTACAGATGAATATTCCTCTTGAACATAGACACAAAAATCCTTAAGAAAATATGACTAAATCAAATCCAGTGACACGTTAAAAAAATGGACTACATTATGAGCAAGTGAAATTTAACCCAAGAATGCACGGTTGGTTTAACAGTCAAATCAATCAATTACTATATAAACAGAATTTTAAATATATGATCATCTTAATAAATTCAGGAAAGAATTTGATAAAATTTACCATTTATGATCAAACTCTCAGTATACTAGAAATAAAGAGGATTTTCTAGAACTGATAATGGGTTTCTACAAAACATATCTTTAGCAACATTATATATATTGGTGAAATACAGAATACTTTCCCTCTAAGATCAAGAACTAGACAAAGATGTCCCCTTTCACTTATTCTTCTCATGTTTATCTAATTTTGTACTGGAACTTTAAGCCAGTTCACTATGGAAAGAATATGAAATAAAGTTATAAAAATTGGTAAAGAAGAACTAAAATTCTGATTGGGAATATAAAAATACCCTATGAAATCTCTGACATAAAAACTACTATGCAACAAGATGTGCTACAAGATCAATATATAAAAAAATAAACAGCACTTCTATGCACTAGCAATGAATAATTGGAAATTAATTTTTTAAATCCATTTATAAGAATGCCAAAACCTATCAAATGCTTTAAAGTAAATCTTTAAAAAATTATACAAGATCCTTACATTAAAATAATAAAATATTTATGATAAAAATTATCAAAAACCTAAATATATCATATTTATGGACTGAAAATTCAATATTGTTAAAATATTTATCCTTCTAAAATTGGTCTACAAAGTCAATGCCATTTTGAACAAATTCTAAACAGACATTCCTGAAGAAAAAGATAAGCATTTCTAAATTAATATAGAATACAAAGGACCTAGAATAGCCTAAAAATATTTTTAAAGTACTACAGAGTTGAAGAACATAAACTACCTGAATTAATGCTTGCTATCATAATAAAAACATATGAGACTAATATAAAGACAGAAAAATAGATAAATGAAACAGATTAGAGAGCTGAAAATTTAATCCACAGATATTCAGTGAATTGAATTTTGGCCATGGCACTTTGTCAATCAGATGGATGAAAATAACATATTTTTAACAAAGTTTTTTTTTGTTAAGAAAAGGTGCTGAAAAACATGGTATATCTATGGGAAAAAAATGAACCTTCATTACTGACATATATAAAAGACAGCAGAATACAAATTATTTTCATGTCAATGGAATATTTGCCAAGATAACCTTTATTTTGGATCTTAAAGAAACTTTCAATAAGCTTAAAAAGATTGAAATGACACAAAATACATTTTCTGACCACAACAGAGTTTACCTAGAAATCAATAATCAGAAAAAGGGGTGGTGTGGATATCTATAAACATTTGGAAATTAGGCAACACTTAATAACTCATGGGGCAAAGAAGAAATCACAAGGGAAATTAGAAAATACTTTTACTTTAATGAGGATAAAACACAATATAACAAAGTTGTGGGATGCCATTACAGCAGTGATTAATGGGAAATTTATAGTTTTAAATGCTTATATTTAAAACGACAAAGATCTTAAATCAATGATCTAAGCCCGAAATTGGTAAACTTTTCAAAATAAGTGACCAGATAGTAAATATTTTAGGCTTTGTGGACTGCAAATTGGTCTCTGTTGAATATTATTTTTTTTTCCTTTTTGAATTTTTATAACCCTTTAAAATATATAAATCATTCCAAGCTCAGCGACTATACAAAAATGGGCATGGGCTATAATTTGCCAACCTTGAATCTAAGCTAACATCTTAAGAAACTAGAAAAATATGAGCAAATTAAACTCAAGCGAAAAATGGACAATGACAAAGAGCAGAAATCAATGAAATAGAAAAGTAAAAAGCAACAAAGCAAATCAATGACACGAAAAACTGATTTTTGAAGTGATTGATAAAATTAACCTTTCATGAGCAAGAAACAGAGAGAAGACTCAAATTACCATACCTACAAGGGAGAGATCCTACTTCAGATCCTACAGACATAATCAACCTTATGTCAATACAGTCCATAACTTACATAAGGACACATTGTTTGAAAGACACATAGTGTCAAAGCTCACTTTTAGAAATAGGTAACCTTAAGAGTCCTTGTTGTTAAAGAAATCTAATTCATAGTTTAAAAACTTCTCCTAAAGAAAGCTTCTGCACAGATGACTTCATTGATGAATTCTACCAAACATTTAAGGAAGAAAATAATAGCAATCCTACACAGAATCTTCCAGAAAATAGAATAAAAGTGAATACTACCCAAATTATTTTATGAAGATAACATTACACTGATACCGAAACCAGAAAAAGACATTATTAGAAAATTAAACTACAGGCCAATAGTCTTCATGAATATAAATGTAAAATCTTTAACAAAAGTCTAGCAAATAAAATCCAGCTTTGTACAGAGATTACTATTATCAAGTGAAGTTTATCCTAGGAATGCAAAGTTTATTTAATATTAAAAATACAACAAGGTAAATGACCATTTCCACAGGATAAAAAGAGATCATGTGACTATTGTGACTAATAGTCACAATCATGTGACTATTTCAATAAACACAATAAGAAGGATTTGGCAAGTCTAAAAGATCGCAAATAGCCAACCTAATGAATCCTCTCAAAGAGCTGGAAAAAGAAGAACAGACCAGCCCCAAACCCAGCAGAAGAACTGAAATTATTAAGAACAAATCAGAACTAAACAAAATTGACAACAGGGAAACCATACAGAAGATTAACAAAACAAAAAGTTGATTCTTTGAAAAAATAAACAAAATTGACACACCAATGGCTAGACTAATGAAAAGCAGAAAAGAAAAATCTCTATTAAGCTCCATCAGGAAGCATAAAGGAGAAATTACAACTGATGCATGGAGATACAAGATATAATTCATGAATACTACAAAAACTTCTATGCACACAAACTGGAACATGAGGAAATGGACAATTTCTTAGAAACACATAGCTTCCCTAGGCTCTACCAGGAAGAAATAGAATTCCTGAACAGACCAATATCAAGTACCGAAATTGAAACAGCAATAAAAAACCTTCCTAAAAAGAAAAGTTCTTGATTCGGGTTTCACACCCGAATTTTACCACACCTACAAAGAAGAACTGGTGCCTGTCCTGCAGAAACTATTCCACAACATCGAGAAGGATGGAAACTTCCCCAACATATTTTATGAAGCAAACATAACCCTGATACCAAAACAAGGAAAGGTTGCAACAAAAAAAGAAAACTACAGACCAATAGCCCTTATGAGTATAGATGCAAAAATTCTCAACAAAATCCTAGCCAATTGAATCCAGGTGCTTGTCAAGAAAATAATCCATCACAACCAAGTGGGCTTCATCCCAGGGATGCAGGGATGGTTCAACATACGCAAATCTAGAAATATAATTCACAATATAAACAGAAGCAAAAACAAAGACCATATGATTCTCTCAATAGACACAGGAAAAGCATTTGACAAAATTCAACACTCTTTATGATAAGAATGCTTAACAAAATAGGCATAGACGGAGCTTACCTAGAAATCATACAAGCCATATATGACAAATGCACAGCCAATATCATACTGAATGGGGAAAAATTGAAAGCATTCCCATTTACAACTGGAACAAGACAAGGTTGCCCACTATCTCCACTTCTATGCAACATAGTGATGGAAGTCCTTGCTACAGCAATCAGACAAGAGAGCAGAATTAAGAGCATACAAATGGGAGCAGAAGAGATCAAACTCTCACTGTTTGCTGATGACATGATAGCATACGTAGAAAACTCCAAGTATTCAACCAAGAGACTCCTTGCACTGATAAATGAATTTGGTAAAGTCTCAGGATACAGAATCAATACACAGAAATCAGAGGCATTCATATATGCCAACAAGAGTAAAAGTGACAACCAAATCACAGATTCAATTCCCTTCAAAATATCAACAAAGAAAATAAAGTACCTAGGAATATATTTAACTAGGGAGGTAAAAGACCTCTACAGGGAGAACTATGAAACACTGAAGAAGGAAATAGTAGAGGACATAAACAGATGGAAGAATATACCATGCTTATGGGTCAACAGAATCAACATTGTTAAAAATGTCTATACTACCCAAAGTGACCTACAGAGTCAATGCAATCCCTATCAAAATACCATCATCATTTTTCACAGATATAGAAAAAATAATTTTACACTTTGTATGGAACCAGAGAAGACTCTGTATAGCAAAATTAATCCTAGGCTATAAAAACAAAATAGGAGGTATCAATTTACCAGACTTCAAGCTATACTACAAGGCTATAGTCATTAAAACAGCTTGGGACTGTCACAAGAACAGGGACATTGGCCAGTGGAACAGAACAGAGAACCCAGATATAAAACCATCCTCATATAGCCAACTAATCTTCGACAAAGCAGACAAAAACATACACTGGGGAAAATAATCCTTATTCAATAAATGATGCTGAGAAAACTCACTAGCCACATGTAGAAGACTGAAACAGGACCCACACCTTTGACCTCTCACAAAAATCAACTCATGCTGGGTAACAGACTTGAACCTTAGGTGTGAAACTATTAGAATTCTAGAGGAAAATGTTGGAAATACTCTTCTAGACATTGGCCTAGGCAAAGAATTTATGAAGAAGACCCCAAAGGCAATCACAGCAGCAACAAAAATAAACAAATGGGATCTGATCAAATTAAAAAGCTTCTGCACAGCCAAAGAAACTGGCAATAGAGCCAACAGACAACCCAAAGAATGGGAGAAAATTTTCGCAAGCTACACATCTGATAAAGGGCTGATAAGTAGAATATATTTAGAACTCAGGAAAATAAGCCAGAAATAATCAAACAACTCCATCAAAAAATGGGCAAAGGACATGAACAAAAACTTTTCAAAAGAAGACAGAATAAAGGCCAACAAACATATGAAAAAATGCTCAATATCTCTAATCATCAGGGAAATGCAAATCAAAACCACAATGACATATCGCTTAACTCCAGTGAGAATAGCCTTTATCAAAAAGTCCCCATACAATAAATGCTGGCATGGATACGGAGAGATAGGAACACTCCTACACTGCTGGTGAGACTGCAAACTAGTTCAACCTCTGTGGAAAGCAATATGGAGATACCCCATCCAGCAATCCCACTACTGGGCATCTACACAAAAGATCAAAAGTCACTTTATGAAAAAGACACCAGCATTCGAATGTTTATAGCGGCACAATTCACAATTGCAAAGCTGTGGAAACAACCCAGGTGCCATCAATTCATGAGTAAGATTAATATAATGTGGTATATGTATACCATGGAGTACTACTCAGCTTTAAGAAACAATGGTGATTTTATTGAAACCTTAAAATTTGTACCCCCATAATATGCTGAAATAAAAAAAAAGAAAAAAAAAAAAGAAACAATGGTGATATAGCACCTCTTGTATATTCCTGGCTAGAGCTGGAACCCATTCTACTAAGTGAAGTATCTCAAGAATGGAAAAACAAGCGCCACATGTACTAACCAGCAAATTGGTATTAACAGATCAACACCTCAGGGGACATATAGGAATAACATTTATTGGCTGTTTGGCAGGTGGGAGGAGGGAAGAGGGGATGGGTATATACCAACACTACAAGTAAGATGTGCAATGTTTGCGGGATGGACACGCTTGAAGCTCTGACTTGAGAGGGGTGGGGGCATGGGCAATATATGTAACCTTAACCCTTGTACCACCATAATACACTAAAATAAAAAAAGAAGGATTTGGCAAACTTCAACATTGATTCATAATAAAAAATACTCACACAGACGTTAGATAAAAATATTTGCAAAACACGTATCTGACAAAAGACGTATATCCAAATTATGTAAAGAATTCTTATAACTCCATAGTAAGAAGATGATTCAATTCAATTAAAAAAGGTTTCTATGAAGATTTCACTAAAGGAGATGTATAAGTGGCCAATAAGCAAATGAAAAGATAACCATGTTATTAGTAATGGAAATGCAAATTACAGCCATAGGGAGATATCACTGCATACCTGTTATAATGGCGAAAATTTTAAAAGACTGAAAAATACCAAGCATTAGGGATGATGTCAGCTACTGAAACTCTCATATATTGCTAGTAGAAAGTAAAATGGCAAGGCCAATTTTGGAAGACAGTTGGATAGTTTCTTATTATTTTAAACATACACATTCCATATGATTTACCTATAAACGGAAATACGTATCCACACAATGACTTGTACACAGAGGCTCTATTTACAATGGCCCCAAATTGGAAGCAACCCAATATCCATCAACTGGTGAATGAATAAACAAACCATGGTAAATCCATGCACTTACATTCTACTCAGCACAATAAAGTATGAACTACTGATGCAAGCAACAATGTGGATCAATGTCAAAAGCATTGTGCTCTATGAAAGAATCAGACAGAAAAGACTATTTATTGTATGATTCCATTTATCTGACACTCGAGAAAGAAGAAAATAAAGGGACAAAAAACATGTCAGCAGTTGCCAGGGTATAGAGGTGAGAGAAAAGGAAAGAATTGATGGAAAAGGGGCAGTGGAAAACTTCAAGTTGATAAATGTGTTCTATACCTCAATTGTGTTAGAGGGTATAGAATTGTATACTTTTGTTAAAACTCATCAAGTATATTTCCAAAAGGTGAATTTTATTGCCTGTAAATTATACCTCAACATATCTGATGTAAATATCTGTCTATACCTTGAGCCTCACCTTGTTCCATTCATAACAATTAATAGAGATGTATCGTAGGCTTAATGGTAAAAGAACCATACAGCTTTTCAAAGAAAACATAGAAAACATCTTCTTACTCTCAGGGTAGTCAAAGATTATTTACACTAGACCAAAATGCTGTAGTGTTAAAATCCATAGTCCAATCTATCAATTGGACTTCATAAAATTTTAAATTTGTGGATATCAAAATATACCATCAAGATAACAAATACACAAGTATGAAAATATATTTGCAATATATATATCTGATAAAGAATTTGTGTCTAAAATATGCAAATAAATTCTAAAACTTAACAGTGAAAAGACGAAAAAGCCAATAAAATAATTGGCAAAAGACTTGGGCAGACATTTTACAAAAAAAATATGTAATATTATTAAATCAATTTAATGTATTAAATTAAACAATCCAATAAACAATAAAAAGAAATAGAATAGACACTATGCTCTCAGGAAGCAGCCCTTCAGTTATTTACTGCATACTGTTGCAGAAAAATCACTACAATTTGATAGAAGCTTTGGAGGACTTCTGTCTAAACTACATGATCAATAGAGAGACAATCAGAAGAGGCAAAATGCATCTGTTCTTCGAGTTCCTAAAAATTTTTCCATTTCTAAGTGAAGTTAAATTTTCCTGGAACTGAAAACGTGAAATAGGCCAGTCATCTCTTACAGATTGTTCATAGTCTCCAAGAGTAAGAATAGTTTTTATCCTGCTTGAAGTGAACAGCAAAGAGATTTTTTTGAGCACAAACACCAAAAAGATTTTTCGCTGAAGAAAGATCTGAAAAGTTATTTATATTGAAATCTACAGAAAGATTCCTCTGGCTTTATGGATGTGCAAACTACAAATTCCGTAACTTTTCTAGATACCAGAAGGATGTCTATATTCGCCTTCACACTTTGCTATAGTTGGCCTGGCCTGATATATAGATTTATTATTATAGGCACATTATTGCAGATATTATCATCATTTATTTTCCAATTATAAGGAACCAGACTCTTTGCTAAGTATCATATTTTGCATGTGAAACCTCACGTATGCTTCACAACAAATTATGGTGATAACGATTATTATTCCCATTTTACAAACAAGAAAAATAAAACTCAGACTAATATTTTTGTTCTCCAGATATGGAGTCAACTGTGGTAGACCTGATAGAGATGGGCTAATAGAAACAAAACTTTTGTCGTCATTACTGAAAATTCATTGTAGATAAATCTTTCCATTGTTGGCCACTGGAAGCCACACTCCTGGCGTCCTACTCCAGTTTAGACCTTAGAGCAGTCTTCCTAAAGGACAGTTTCGCTCTAGAGTAGAAAAGCTTATCCAGGATCGCTGCCTCGTCCCAGTTTGGCACAGCAAGGGAAGAAAGGAGGAAATGATTTCCCAGTGTTTGCAGACTTTTAACAGATTCACTCACCAACTTGAGAAGTGGGACCAATGGATTTCCACAGGGGATGAGTTAACTCATGCTCCCCTGCGAGGAGCTAAGGGCTTACAGCAGGCCAAAAATGTCACTCTAGTGAAGTTCCCTTTACAAAAAAACTTGAAACTAGGCAAGGATGTCTCTTTGTGCCATGACCAACACAGCATGCGCCTCATGTACCCTCTGTTACTGGTTCCTCCTCTCTGCCAACCCCACATGGTGGTACAGCCCAGCACCTGCTCTTCCACTCTCCTCCCTCTTTACTCTTTCCTCTTTACTCTTTCCTTAGGTAATGTCATATAGGTGCGTGGGTGGAATTACCACCCACTTGGGGACCATTCCCAAAGTCGTATCTTCAGTGCCAATCTCTCTCATAAGTCTGACAACTGCTTACTCCACAGTTCCATGCACGTGTCTCACAGACATTGCAAATTCAATGCGCCCAAAGTGGAACTCTCAATTCCACTCTGTCCCTCCAACCCTACTCCTTTCCATCTCGTTTAATGGCATCACCACTGAGCTGCATGTCAGAAAGCCAAGAATCAGCTTCCTTTCCCTCTTTTCTTCACCCCTACCAGCTAGACTGAATTCATCAGCCAGTCCTGCACCCAAACTATAGATCCCAAGCTGACCACCACTCGGGGTCACTACTGACACACTAGGCCCAAACAGTTTTCTCTCTTACCTACACTACTGCTTCTCCTGCTTCTGTTCCCACCCCATTTATTTTTACAATGTAGCCAGAAATTTCTTAATGTAAACAGGTCACATTTATGCTCTGCTTAAAACACTCCAGTGATTTTCTTTTACCCATAGACTAAAATCCAGGTTCTTCACGGGGCCTCACCTGGCTCTGCAAGCATTCAGACATCTCTTCCTGTCACTGTCCCCTGAGTTCCGGCCTCTCCTGCCAGACCCTCTTGCTGTTCCTGGAACACAGCAGGTTTGTTTCTGCCGCATGGCCCTTTCTACTGCCAATCCCTTTGCCTGGAGTCCTCTTTCCGCAGACATTCACACGACTATTCCCCTTTATTATCTGTGTCTCTGCTCAGACAGAACCTTTTCAGAGAGATGTTTTGTGACACCTTCTGAAATACCCAACCACCGTTTTCCTTAGCTAATGTTCTGCTGTGTTTCTTCACAATACTTACCAATTCTGAACTCCCTTTATCCAGTGGGTACTATTCCCTTACCTTCCCAAGCTCTGATGTGAGCTGAAAGGTGGACCCAGCCTGTCTCCACCCGCTGCACCCTCTGTACCTAGGGCAGACAGATCGGGAAATACTGGCTGACTTTGAAAACTTCTACTTAATGACAAGCTAAATTGATTTCTTTAGAAAGATTCTTGCATTAGTTTGTTAGGGCAGCGGAAACAAAGTACCAAAAACTGGGTGTCTTAGAACAGCAGAAATGTATTGTGTCATGGCTCTAAGGGCCCGAGATGTCAGCAGGCTCATGCTCCCTCTGACCCCTGGAAAGAAAGGACCCCTCCCTGCCCCCCACAATCACTGGCAGCCTCAGAGTCCATTGGTCCAGGACAGGGCAACTCCCACCGCCACGTGGCTTTCTCCCCATGTCTCCTCACATCCTTCTTCCTCTGTGCATGTCTTTCTCTGTGTTTAAATTCACCCACCACCTTTATTTTTTTAAATAAGGGCACAGGCATATTGGATTAGTACCCGGACCAATGACCTCATTTAAACTCCATTACTTCGGTAAATACTTTATTTCCAAATTAGATCACATTCTGAGGTACTGGGAGGTAACACGTCAAGTTGTCTTTGAAGGGACACAATTCAACCAGTAACAATCCCATAGGAGGTAATGGCAGCTGGCAGGTGCAGAAAATGTCCCCTTTCTCAACTGCTCACTGGTAGCAAGAGTTTGAAACATCAAGTGCAAGTAAATGCAGGACTCCAGAATCACCATGTCATGGCTGATTAAACAGCTCTTTTCCAAACATTTTGTTCCTTGGTTCTCGAGCCAGATTTCTGCAAAGGCCTGAAATATTTTGAAAATAATACATTCTGCTTCTTTAATTAAGTGATGTCCTGACGGGAGGATTTTGTATAACTCAAGGCTGTTTATGCATTTCCAGTACTTAGTGATGCCTCCTGAAAACCATCCATCTGAGAGGCAGTCTTCTCTGTGACATTTACGACCAGGGCCATCTGACTTTTAATTACATAGTAATTGCTATTGTGTAAACTTCAAGCTGCTCTGTAACTTTGAAATCTTATTTTAAATTTTTAAAAATATTGTTTATCTTTTTTTAAATTCAAGTCAATGTGTTGGAGAAACAGTCAAATGGAACCTTTTAGTGCCTAAAATGTGGACACAGTCATTTTATATTTTTGAAATTCATTTTTATTCCTGGTAGATGTTCTGCTATAATTAGTTCAGAAAACATTTACAGACAACACGATTCTCAGTCTGGGAGGGCAGAATTCAGAAGGTCATTAAGTCCATTTTTCTGCCTTTGGGCAGAGTCATACTGGTTAAAACCTATCACAATGACTCATGATTTTTAAGGTGAAAATGCAAAATCAAACTGCAAAGGTAATGAACAAAGCCTGATTCAAGAGCTATGGTCTATTTGCCAGGGACATGGCTCTGTGGCTGTGTCACCATCTGCCCTGAAGTAATAAAGACTTTGGCTATGGGGCTTGAAGCTACTCTTCTTAGAAGGAGCATCTTTATGCTTCTTGCTTCAAATCAACTACCCCTGATTGCTAAAGAGGAAATGCAAACAATGAAAAAAAATTCAGGAATGTATTACTTCATTTGTGTTGCAAAAGTACTCTTTAAGAATGTAATAATTATGCCTTCATATAGCCCTTCACAGCTTGCAAAGCGCTTTGGCACACATTGTCTCATTTGGTCCTCAGCTACTTCCCTCGTGAGATGGAGGGGAGAGCATTATCATGCCATCTCGCAGCGGAGAGCACTGTGCCTTGTGGAGTCTAAGCACAGTCTTGAAGAACTCACAAGAACCAGGGATGGGACTGGATTCCTGGAGCTGTTCTATGACACAATCTGATCCAGGTTAACTTCAGTAAAGCTTGGTTGTGTTATGTATAAAATGAGGATGTTTGAGCCAAGTCATAGGGTGGCTGAGATATGTATCCCCAGCATCTAAAACATTGCCCACCATGAAGTAGGTGATCAACAAGTATTTGTTGTATACATGAATGGATGAATGAACAAATAAATATTAAGCACTTAGCCCAGTGCCTAGCACAGAGTAGGCACTCAACAATTTTAGCTATTAATATCACTATTGAGGACAAATAATGAACCAATATTTACAAACAGACGTGGGAGTTGTTCTTTGTCTCTATTAGTATTTAAATTTGATCTTGAAGATGAAAAAATTTATTTTATTGGGTAACCAATGTAGCTTAATTATATTTGCTAATATTTACTTAAATCATTTTGGCTTCTTTCCCCACCAAAGAAGGGTAGGTAAGTATTTTATTCATTTCCTGTGTAATGGATGGGTCCCACAGGTCAGGCTCTGTACCAGGTTAAACAGACCTGCGTTAACAAGGGCAGTTAGACAGAATCCAATTACTAAAGAAGATTCACACGATCCTAAATGGTCACTCTTACAAAATATTCAATTTATTACAGGAAAAGGATTCAGGTAGCTACAGCATTAAAGTGAGGAAATGAACCACAGCCAGAGGCTACCTCTCAACAAGGGGTCTGGGAGCAGGGAGGGGTGAGTACTCATCAATACCCCTCCCTCTGAGGGTCACACCAGCACCACCAGCACGTGCCTCCTCTCTTGGATCAGGAACCACCACTGTGCACAGAACACCACAGAACCAGGGAGACCAAAATAGAGTCTCAGGCAGAGCTTCTTATCCCTTCTAGTCATGTAGGCATATTCTTGCTATGCAACCAGCCCCAGTGGCAGAGCTTTCATGTAGGGTCACTGAGACTCACTTCAACTAATAAACAATGCAGACAAGCCGGTACACACCACCCAAACCTTGCCGGGAACCCATGGCCACAGAGCAACACTGTTAATCAATAGATTTCAGTCCTTAACCAGGGGTCAGTGCAATAAAGACAAAACTTTTGCTTCAGCAAAACAGCTCAGGCCCAGCCCAGGCCTGCTGGAATGAACCTTCCTGCCCTGCTCACCTCTCTGAAGGCGGCCAAGGCCTTCTTATACAAAACAATCACTTTTAGTTTGACGGCCATTACTGGCCTTGCAACAGTGTGTAATCAGATAAGCAATCAAAGTGCACAGACTCCAAACATTGAAAATAAGCAGTGAGGAATTGAATAGATGTAAACAGGCAGCTGCAGCATCCAGTCATAGCAGTGCAAACTTTCCCAAGGATCTGTATTCAGTAATTCTTTCCCCGCTTTGACCTATGGCTATCTGGACTTGATGATGCACATCTGTGGAGTGATTAAGAACCATAATTAATCTATCATTAATCAAGTCTAAATCTTCTCCGGGAGAAGTCTCCTCCAAAGAGCTAACATCTTGAGGGAACTGTGATTGATTTACTAATGTATCTGATCATCAACATCAATACTATCAAAAGATTTATTATCGTCTACAATATAACTTTTACCTATGGGTCCCTGTGTTGCCCCGTAGGGCAGTTTCACACAGTAGTCTGGATACATAGCTACAGTATTAATCAGATATCATTATAAGATACTGATTTCATTACTATGTTTATCCATATGCAATATATTATTTCTCAGAGGATTATAGGTTAGAGACCATGCCTCAATTGTTTTAGGATTCTAACCCTTTTAGGAACACAGTCAAATTCTTTTTCTAACGTGTTCTCCAGAGAAATAGAATCAATAGGAGATATATAAATGAGAATTATTGTAAGGAATTGGCTCAGATGATTATGGAGGCTGAAAAGTCCCCCAATCTGCAGTCCCCCAATTGCACATCTGGAGATCCAGGAAGGCTGGTAGTGCGGTTCCAGTCTCAGTCCAAAGGCTTAAGGACCAGGAGTACCGATAGTGTCCTCGTCCAGGGGCAGGGGAAGGCTGACGATGTCTTGGCTCAAGCAGTCAGGCAGAGAGAGAGAGGAATCAACATTCATTTACCTTTTTGTTCTATTTGGGCCTTCAGCAGATTGGGTGAGGCTGCCTTGCACTGGGGGGGGGGGGGGGGGGGGGGGTGCTGTGCTCAGTGCACCAGTTCACACGATACTCTCTTCCAGAAACCCCCTCACAGACACACCCAGAAACAATGTTTATGCAGACTTCTGAGCAACGTATGGCCCTGTCAAAGTGACACCTAAAATTAACCATCACATGATGTTACATGATTTAACGGATAGCAGCTCTCCGTCAGAGGTGTTTCACACAGGACCCATGTATGTTCCATGAGAGATACTCTTGCCCTATTTAAAATGTGTTCAGTGTTCTTAAATTGCACTGTAGGGAAAGAATGGCTAGCACTCAGTTGCGGCACTAAAACCATTACAGACCTCCTCAAAAATTCACATTCCTCAGTGAAAACGTCCTTAGATGAAGTGACCTGTACATCTACCATGACAGTCCGGGCAGAGCAAGCCACTGGCACCAATCTAACTGCAGGGGTGAAGGAGTGTCCGACTGCTTGGTAAGCATCCCTTGTCTTAGCCACAGGGGGCTAGAAGACACAAAGCTGGCTGTCACAAATAAACCCCAAACCTCAGGGACTGAGTAGAGGTGTTTTTCTTGCTTGCATCACTGTCGGACGCAGTTCAAGCAGATTCCTGTATGGTTCTTCTCCAAGCAATGACTGAAGGTCCCAGGTGTCTCCCATGCTCCAATTAGCCAAACACAGAGAACTTAGTTTCTATACATGTGATCGAGGGCAAGAGAGGGGGATAGAGAAGAAAGCATAGCTGTTCTTGCCATCATTCTGTGGGCATTTTCTGCTGGTAAGAGTGAGTCATATGACTCCACCTGGTGTTAGGAATGAAAGCACAGAGGAGCAGCTGGCTGTGTGGGGGGCACCTAGTGCTGCTGCAGATTCCTGGGGAAAGGAGGCCCAAATACGAAAGTTCATGTTCCTGTATATTACCTGCAAACTGGAAAATTTTCCTCCAGTCTCTATTTTACATCGCTAAGTAGAAAACATCACTCTGTGGTTAATACTACACAATTGAAGCGTGAAGAATGCCCAGGTCTCACTAATTGATACCCCAAAGGTGCCAAAAATGTATATTTAAAAACACATGTGCTTCCATTTAGTGTTGAGTAAATAAAAACCTTTTGCAACACTGTAATAGAATATTTTATAGAAAAAAAACCCATTTTAATGAAAAGCCTTTTATTTCTTACTCTATGAAGTTGAACACAGAAGAGAGAAGAGCTCTTCATTATCTTTCTTTATTAAATGTTATAATTCATTGCAGCTATAAACTATCAACAACATCCTGAAATTTAAAGAACTTTTATTTAGTAAAAATGTCTAGCATCTTAGATCTCTCACTCTGCCTCCTCTCCCTACTTTAATTTTAAAGAAAGGTTATGTCAACCCAAGAACACAATATCTTTAAATCAGCCATTTGATTGAATTGAGGGGTTTTATCAGGTTATAATATCTTGAATAAATCAATCAGTGAATCAAATTTTAATCAGCCTAATTCGGTTATCATGACAACTCAAATAATGAGAAATAAACAAAATAATTAGAACAGTCAATTATAAATAGGCATTCATTATGATGGCTGAAGAAACATGAGTTTATTTCAGAACTGTGCATAGATAGGACCACTTAGCAAACAGACACCTAGCAAATTCAGTATATTGTAGATTCTCTCTCCCATTAGGCTGTAGAATCTTTAAGAGCTACAGATCCTTTGATAATATATCTCACTTGCTTTAATATTCCTGCAGAACCCACGAAAGAGTTTGTATATAGGTGTTGAAAAAAGTTTGTTTAATTAAAAGTGTTAAATTAAAGGAAACAAAACATTTTGACTTACAATTGTTCATTGGGAAATACAAGGCATCTAGAGCACATATTTCACGTCCTCTTAAGGTCCAAGAGTATTGGCACTGAGCGAATTCTCACTGAATTTTTCATTATGTTTATATTTGATGGAGTGCACAATTTTGCATCCTGTCAAGCAAAATATACAAAAACTATTTAATATGTTTCAGAAAATGTGTTAGAAATCTTCACATGCATTGTCTTATGTAATCATTGGACATTTGATGCTGAAATGTTACTATCATGCTTCCCATTTGATGAGTAAACTGAGTTCAAGAAAGTTTAAAGTCAATTTCTGAAGGTCATAGAAATATCTGGTCATGCAAGAACTCAATATGCCTCTGTAACTACATGACCTCTAGAACCTAGTTCTCTCGGTTTGCAAACTCTAACCTCCAGGCCTTTGCTCACACTCTTTTTCAGCCTGAAACACTTTGCTCCCACCACGTCCGCAGTCCTCCACCGCTTTAGATGTCCCTTGCTTTGAAAAGTTTCCCAACCACACAAGACAGAGAAAAACCACTGTAGCAAATATGAAACGGACCTGCGGCTAGAGGTCGGCTGCGCGAGTCACTGAAATGTGGGTGCCACTGGATACCAAAGCGTGACTTAGCCTGTCCTGACCGAAAAGAAAGTTGGTCAAATTCACATAATGGCAGATGTTGAA
>VSMD01030268.1:0-39683 GCA_008750895.1 Mirza zaza
AGTATTATCACTAGGATTAAATAAATTCTGCATTTAAAATATTGATAAATGTGCCCTTGGAGCAGTGGCTCCAGAAGTGGCTTCAGTGCATAGAAGCGGTGATAGAGGGCAACCTTGTCTGGTTCCAGTTTTAAGCAGGAATATTTTCAATTTTTCCCCGTTCAGTATGATGTTGGCAGTGGGTTTGTCATATATGCTTGTATAATTTTTAGATAAGTCCCATCTATGCCTATTTTGTTAAGTGTTCTTATCATAAAAGGGTGCTGAATTTTGTGGCATACTTTTCCTGCATTTATTGAGAGGATCATATGGTCTTTGTTTTTGCTTCTATTTATGTGGTGAATTACACATACAGATTTGCATATGTTGAACCATCTCTGCATCTCTAGGATGAAGCCCACTTGGTCATGATGGATTATTATTATTTTTTTTTTTGATAAGCACCTGGATTTGGTTTGGTAGCATTTTGCTGAGAATTTTTGCATCTATATTCATAAGGGATATTGGTCTGTAGTTATCTTTTTTTGTTGCATCCTTTCCTGGTTTTGGTATCAGGGTGAGGTTGGCTTCATAAAATGTATTGGAAGGACTCTTCCAAATGTAAGGAAAGGACTCTTTCCTTATTGATGTTGTGTAATAATTTCTGGAGGATAGGCACCGGTTCCTTGTAGGTCTGGTAAAATTCAGTGTGAAACCATCTGTTCTGGGACTTCTTTTTAGGAAGTTTTTTATTGCTGTTTCAATTTCAGTACTTGATATTGGTCTATTCAGGAATTCTATTTCTTTCTTACTGAGCCTGCGTATTTCTAAGAGTTTGTCCATTTCCTCCACATTTTCAAGTTTATGGGCATAGAGGATATTATAGTATTCATAGATATGTTGTATTCCCATGGTGTCTGTTGTAATTTCTCCCTTTTCATGCCTGATGGAGCTCATTAGAGTCCTTTCTTTTCTGCTTCTCATTAATCTAGCAAGAGGCATGTCAATTTTAATTTTTTAAAGAACCAACTTTTTCTTTTATTAATAGTCCATTTAGTTTTTCTGTTACTGATTTCATTTAGTTCTGCTTTGATCTTTATTATTTCTTTTCCTCTGCTGGGTTTGGAGTTGGTTTGCTCATCCTTTTCCAGTTCTTTGAGACAATTGATTAGATTGCTGATTTGTGATCTTTCTGTTTTTTGGATGTAGGCATTTATGCAGATAAATTTTCTTCTCAGGACTGCTTTAGCTGTGTCCCACAGATTTAGATAACTTGTGTCTCCTTTATCATTTAGTTCAAAGAATCTTTTGATTTCCATTTTAATTTCCTCTTTAACCTAATAATCATTCAGCATAAGGTTGTTTGGTTTCCATGACTTTGTGTGTAGAGATGAGAGTTTCTGTTGGAGTTGATTTCTAATTTTATTCCACTGTGGTCTGAGAAGATGCATGGTATAATTTCTATTGTTTTAAATTTGTTGAGACATGCTTTGTGGCCTAAGATATGGTCATAGAGAATCTCCCATGAGCTGATGAGAAAAATGTAGATACAGTGGGTTTCGGGTAGAATGTTCTGTAAATGTCAGTTGGGCCCATTTGTTCTAAAGTTCTGTTTAAGTACATTGTTTCTTTATTTGCTGTTTGGAGGATCTATCCTGTTCTGTCAGAGGAGTGTTGAAGTTCCCAGCTATTATGGTATTGCTGTTTATCATTTTGTATAGATCAAGTAGGATTTGCTTTATGAATCTGAGTGCACCTGTATTAGGTGCATAAATATTTAGAATTGTTATGTCTTTTTATTGAATTGTACCCTACACTATTATATAGTGGCACTCTTTGTCTTTCATTACTTTCATTGATTTGAATACTAAGTTATCTGAAATCAGATAACTGATGCGCCAGCTTTCTTTGGGCTTCCATTTGTATCAAATATTGTTTTCTATCCCTTCACCTTGAATGAATCTTTGTGGGTTGGATATATTCCCTGAAGACAACAGATACTTGGTTTGTGTATATTTATCCATTCAGTCAGCCTGTGTCTCTTTAATGGAAAGTTTAAGCCATTCGCATTTATTGAAAGAATTGATAAGTGAGGCAGATTTCTGTTCACCTGTTGAGTTGAATTTTGTTTCTTTGTTTTCCTTCTTGAGCCATTCTGGTATGTGGCCTTAGACCTTTAGCTTTTGAATGATTTTAAACTGGTGAGTGTTTATTGTGCAGATCTGTGTTTAACACTGATTGGTGTACTTCCTGGAAGGCCTGTATACTTCCTGGAAGGCAGGTCTTTTCTTGATGAATTCCTTCAATCTTTGCTTGACTGAGAAGGTATGCATTTCACTTTCATATAAGAAACTTAGTTTTTCAGGGTACAAGATTCTAGGCTGGGCATTATTCTGTTTGAGAAGACTGAGAATGAGGTCACAGTCTCTTCTGGCTTGTAAAGTCTCAGTTGAGAAGTCTGTAGTTAGTCAGATGGGTTTTCCTTTGTAGGTTACCTGCTTCTTTCACCTTATAGTTCATAGCAAGGCCTCTTTTGTGGTTATTTTGGGCAGTTTGGTTATTATGTGACATGGTGTCTTCCTGTTTGCAATGAATCTCCCAGGAGTCCTTTGAGCTTCTTGTATCTGGATATCTAGATTTTTAGCAAGGCCTAAGAAATTTTCCTCCATTATATCCTCAAATAGTTTATACAACCCTTGTGTATTTTCTTCTTCAGCCTCAGGGATGTCTATAATTCTCATGTTAGATCTCTTCACATAATCCCCCATTTCTTGTAGGCTTTACTCTTTTCTCCAATTTCTCTGCTCTATCTCTGCAACTGACTTATTTAATTGAAAGGTGTTATCTTCAATCCCTGAGATTCTTTCTTCTGTTTGATCTACCCTATTCTTGATGCTTTCCATGGTGTTTTGTAATTCCTTGAATAAATTCTTCACTTCCAGAAGTAGTGTTTGATTTTTCTTTAATATTTCAATTTCTTTAGTGAATTTTTCTTCGAAATCCTGGATTTTTCTTGGGGGGGGGGGTGTTATCTGTGTTGGGTATCCATTTTCTCTTGCATATCATTGAGTTTTCTTACAATCCATGTTCAAAATTTTTCTGTCATTTTAGTGTTCTGAATTTGGTTGATATCCATTGCTAGAGAGCTGGAAATCTAGGACATCCAAATGGGGGCAGAAGAGGTCTGTCACTCTTTGCTGACAATATGATCATATATCTAGAAAACCCCAAAGATTCTGCCCCGAGACTACAGTAATTGATAAACAAATTCAGCAAAATCTCAGGTTACAAAATCAATGTGCAGAAATCAGTAGCATTCTTATATGTCAACAACAGACTGAGAACCAAATCAAAGACTCAATACCCTTTACAACAGCAACAAAGAAAATAAAATGCCTAGGAATATATTTAACTAAGGAAGTAAAAGACCTCTACAGAGAGAATTATGAAATACAAGGAAGGAAATAACAGAGCACGTAAATAGGTGGAAAACCATAGCTCATCAGTTGGCAGAATCAACATTGTTAAAATGTCTATCCTACCCCCTACCCCAGGCACCCCCGATCTGATTGCTATCACTGTAGGTTAATCTTGTCTGCTCTGGAATTTCACAGGATGAAAATCACACAGTATGTACTCTTTTGTGTTCAACTTGTTTCACCCACCCCAATGTGAGACTCATTTATGTTGCATGCATCAGGCGTTGGTTCCTTTTTATTACTGAAGAGAGGTTTTATTGGGAATATGACACAATTTGTTTACTTTTCTTTAGATTGACATAGGGTTGTTTAGAATTTTTGGCTATTCTAAGTAACAGAAGACAAATAAGACTCAAGAATACAAATAACCTGATAACAACATTGCACCCAGTAGGATGGCTTAGATTCACATATCAAGCAATCTCAAGTGTTGCTAAGGATGTGGCACATATGAATATTTTGTACATTGCTGTTGAGAGTATAAGGTATCACCTGATTTAAAAACTTTAAGTTTCTTGTAAAGTCAATCGGAAACTTATGAAATGATCCTGCAATTCCACTCTGAGGTATTTTCCCAAGAGAAATGGAAACATATGTTCTTGAATTTCAAGTCCTCTAATATTCAAAAACTGCTGATTGGCCTTTCTTATATCTTCTTTGTGAAGATCAGTTCAAATCTTTTGCCATTATTGGGTTATTTGTTGTCTTGAATTTTAAATGTTCTTTATATATTCTGTATACAAGTCTTTTTTCAAATATATAATAGAAGTACTTTCTTATCTATGACTTTTCTTTTCAATTCATTGATGGATTCTTTGAAGAGCAGAAGGATTTTTATTTTGATAAAGACCAATTTAACATTTATTCTTTTATAGTTAGTATTTCTGGGGTTTATCTAAGAAATCTTTGCCTAGTCCCAAGATTGTGAAGATTTTCTTTTATATTTTCTTCTAGAAATTTTATGGATTAAGTTTTACATTCAGGTCCATATTTACTTCAAATTACATTTTGTGTATAGGGTGACATAGGGGTTAAATTTCATCTGTCCAGTTGTTCCAGTGCCATTTAGTGAAAATGCTACCCTTTCCTGCATTTAATGTATTTGGTACTACTTCGAAAATCATTCAGCCATATATGTGTGGCTGTATTTCTGGAATTTCTATTCTGTACTATTGATCTATAAGTCAGGCTTTATTTCAGTATCATATTGTCTTGGTTACTGTAGTTTTACAGTAACTCTTGAAATCAAAAAGATTTTTTATATTATTTTCACTACTCTAGCTTCTTTGCATTTCCATATAAATTTTAGAATCAAAATTTTTATTTCTATAAAAAAATTCTGATAGGATTTTGATTGAAATTGCAGTGATTCTATATATCAGCATTTTTTTTTTTATAGAAATGTGTAATGGAGGGTGGTGGTGTCATGCAGGGCTTTCTTCAGTAAGGGTTTCTAATCTGGGAACCTAAACAGGACCTAGGGGTGTGTTTCAGTTAAACCTCACCACAAATTTTCTAATAATTAAACTTTTAACTATTAACTTAATGTGACGAGTCTTATCATAAAGCCTTATCTTGGGAGCTACAGGATGGGATACCTAACTCAAGTAAGGAGAACTAAGGAAGGCTTTCTATAGGAGGAAAATTAGAATTATTCAGGTGAATGGGTAGATTTGAGGATGGTAGACCATAGCATTTTAAGAATTCTTTAAAGTAGTTCAGGAGACCTGCAGCTTAGAACAGAAAGGAGTAAGCAAAATCAAAAACCATAACCAACACCACCACCACCAGCACAATCTAACATCTTGAACAGAAAACAGGCTGCGTTTTAAAATTATGAAATGCTCGTCCCTGGAGGTGTTCAAGCAAAAGCTGGCTGGCCACCTAGCAGGGGTGTTGGGAAGGATATGGAGGGAGATATGTGGTTGGACGGTTGGGGGCCACACATGCCCCATATTCTTCCCATTCCCTTGCAGAGAGACTTCCCAACTGAAGTACCTGGCCTCCCTCCTCCTGCCTCCATGTGCTGCTGGCTCAGCCAGGTTCCATGTTCTGTGCTCTCCTAGGACCCATAGTCTGTTTTCTGCCAAGTGCTAAAAGGGACAGTGCCCAGTTGTACAGTTACTGGGATGTTTAATTCAGACAGAAAAATTCTTAGCAAATCAATTATCTAAAGATCTAAATGACATTCTCCAAAAATCTTTATCAGGCATAAAGCTGATATTCCGATGTCTATTTACTTAACTCCTGTGTTTGTCATTGAAAGTGGTATTTTTTGCTGACCCCATAAATCCTTGGATGACATCTAAAGTCCTTCCCAGCACTCAGAAGTCTATTACCTTGAATAATCAAGAAAACCAAGTTATATACCCTTGATTTAAGAATGCTGAGGAATATATTTTTTTAAAATCCAGCAAGTTAGTAAGTTAGAAAGTTGTAAGCTTCCCATAAAAGGGGTTAAAATAAAGAATAAATGCTATTATCGGAAAAATAACTTATGAGAAAAACTCATGCCCTAATGACATCAGGAACTTTACTACATAGATATAAAATTATGCTCAAGGTTTAATAAAAAGTATAGAGCAGTTCGCAAAAAAGAGAAATGTAACAAAATACAAAGATATAGAAAAGTAGAATACAATATCCAGAGGGGAAAGCAATAGAGAAGAAAATGTGCAATGAGGCACTGGGTAGTTAAATATATCCACATTTTATTTTTTTCTACTGGATTCTTCCTAAGTCATATTCTCATAGGTAAATCACATGAAGTAATTATTCCACTTCTTTTGACACTTGTTAACTACAGACCCATTGGTCTCTACAGGGAACTCGAACCATAATAAAAGATTCAGAAGACAATAGTAGAAGGATAAACGGGTGGAACAGCTCAAAAAATCAGCACTGAAAGGAACAATGTTAGCAAATGCACAGAGCCACATTCCAAAGGTCAGAAAAAGACAAAGTGGTCTCCTCTTTATTCAATAGCATAAGCAGAATTTCCAAATTTCAAGGTGCTACATCTCAGTAGGATTCTTTTTTAAAGGGAAAAGAGACACATATAGGTAATAGTTGAAGCACAAAAAAGGACCAGAGGTACCATCTATTTTGGAGGAGACCATTTAGACAAAAGACAAATCAATATGGACAACTTGTAGGGGATACCCATATAGGAACTATTCCTGCAGACATTTAAAAGATACCCATGGTCGTTCCAGGAAGTGGACACAAGGAAACCCTTTATACATTCAAAGTAGCTTTAAAAAAATTTTTTTTTTGTTCTGCAAAGCTCTGAGCACTTTGCCCATGAAAATAAGTCTTTAAAAACTGGCAGGGGAAGAAGCCCTTTACAGATGGAGGATTTGAAGCCGAATGAGGTGAGGCAACGTTAGCAACCACTGCAGGAAGGATACCTGGCAGAGCCAGGGGCTAAAATCTCCTCAAACCTGAAAAGAGTCTTAACTGTGCATAAAACAGAATCTGAAAGTTGCCTGTGAACTTAGGCCTGGCCCCAGCAAGACCTTCTCATCAGTATTTCAGGCCAGGCCTCAGAAAGCTAGGGAAAGAATCTGCAAGCACAGGAAAATAGACACATTCCTTTCTTTCAAGCCTAATCTAATGACTTAAATCTATATATCCAAGTGCCTCTCCCGTGTTCTAACCATCTTATTCCTTTTTAAGAGCACTTCTGTTGGGAGTTAACACTAGTACAGTGGTTCCCCCCTTAGCCACAGTTTCGCTTCCTGAGGTTTCAGTTACCTGTGGTCGACTGTGGTCCAAAAATAGGTGAGTAGAGGAAAAGAAGACATTTTGCAAGAGAGAGATCACATTCACATAGCTCTTAAACTATGTTGTTATTAATTATTGTTGTTAATCTCTTACTGTGCTTAATTTATAAATTAAACTTTATAATAGGTATGTCTGTATAGGAAAAAACAGTACATATAGGGTTTGGTATTAGGAACATTTTCAGGCATCCACTGGAGGGCTTAGAAAGCATCCCCTTCAGAAAAGGAGGGTCTACTGTAGCTTCTCTTCTGGCTAAATGCGTCTGCCCACAAAGTAGCAGGTGTCTTCTGAACATAATGAAATTATCACAAATTTGAATAGGAAATTTGCAAAAGGTTTTGAGCACTGGTAGGTTAAAACATATCTAAAATTTTCTTAGACTTTGGAGCAAGTTGGGGAAAATCTGTTTAGAACTTAATGTCCTTCAAACAAACACATAAGAAAAATGTTAATATAATAGAACTGTTTGTAAAAAAAATAAATACGGAAAATTTAAACAACTACCCAGTTTAAAAGGTAACTGTCAAGTCCTAGAGCCTCAGGAGGCTGAGGCAGGAGGACAGCTTGAGCCCAGGAGTTGGAGGCTGCAGTGAGCTATCATGGTGCCACCACATTCCAGCTTGGGTGACAGGGTGAGACCCTGTATCTGAACAATAAATAAATAAAAATAAAAAAAGGTAATTTTCAAAAAAGGTTAAAATCATGACTCTCGTACAAATACAAAAATGAACATGTCTTTAAGATTCTAACTTACTGATGATGAAACTAGCCAGATGTTACAACCAGCTCAAAGGAGAATCCAAACAGCAGACACAATTAAAGATCATGAAGACTGAAATGAATGTGTACATGGGAGGTGAAACTCACCTTTTCCCCAGTGGCTAGGGAAGGCAACTGAACCTCTGTGGGACAGAATTTACATGTCAATAGACAAGAATTATGTTGTATTACTATCAGTTAGCTACAACTCAGAGTTATGAAATAGCTCCCAAGAATTGGATTTAGATAGCCCAAAATGTTGAGCTATAGAGAGGATGATGTATAGTTTTCCACGGAAGCACAAAGTTTTCCCTACATGGGTCACTGACTCTCTTATTTACTGCTATAGTTTCCAAACCTGGTACATGGTAGATGGTCCATAAATATTTGCTAAATGGATGAATGATTGTCTACTATGTATCAGGCATTAAGCTAGGCCTTTCACATGGATCATTCCATTTAATCTTTCCAACAACCCTTTAAGATAAATATTCTCATTTTACTGATAAGAAGCTAACTTGTCTGACATTATGTTGCTATTACATGTCAAAGGTTGAGGTGGAGGACAATGATGAAGATTTGACTCAGACCTATGATCAGAAAACCCGTTTCTCTTTTCTTCTTCTTCTTTATATTTAATATATTTCCTTTTTATTTGCAATCACTGGATCATCTGCCTCTAAATCAAGGGCCTATTTATATATAACATTGATACAACATGCTTCCTTAATGAGCATGATATTGGAGAGCCTCGCTTTAAGAAAAATAAACAGTAGCACTTGAGAGAATCTAAGCAAAAATAAGAGATATGTGAACAATTTTGTTTTTTTTGTAGCCTTGCAGATTAGCACAGGATATTTACCAGCCCAGACTCTTTGGTTTCCCTTTAGCTGCTCATTTACCACTTTTCAGGACAATAAAGCCAGAATTCAACATTGTTTATGTGTGTTGTTTTGTCATCGCAGAAATTAGAGCAGCACTTAGGAAAATGGCAGCAGTTCACATTCATCTTACCCTTACTGTGACCGTGAGTGACCTTCACAGCAACACCATGAGGTAGGTACTATTATAATCTCCTTTTTACAGGTGAGGAAAGCTGAAGTTCACCTAGGAACCTTCACAAAATCACACAGCTGTTTTACAGCTCTGGTCTGGCACTTCTAACCACCTGCCTGCCCTCCCCTAAGTCACTCTACTATCTGCACAGCCTGTCGAGGTTTGCTCTGGCATCACGTCTTGATGTTTTACAAACCTCTTTGCCTAAGTTATCACAGCCTCCAAGGGGACTTGGATTCCCACAGCTTCCAGCATCACAGGGCTGGTAATCATAGGCTGGATGGAGTCCTGAAAGCTATTTTCTAGCCACTTGGCACCTGCGATCATTTGAATGCTTCACCCTTAGAGAGTCAGGGGCAGGAGAACAGGGGAAGAGAGTGGTCTTCTGAGGCCTCAAATAGGTGAATGTCAAAAAGATGTGGACCAAATGTTAATCTGAAATCATTCTCTCTGTTCCCTAAGTCCCCAAATAATTCCCTGCTTTCTTTCCTTACCAGAAAATAGGCTGCACTTAGGATGAAGTAACAATATGTTTTTCGACACCTCCAGGTGAGTCTTGACATGAATAATGACACAATACTGGCATGCAGAAACTGTCAATAAATGGTTAACTTTGTGGTTTTCCTACATTATTTCATTTAATCTTCACAATGCCTGAGATAGGTATTATTATTATTATCTTTATTCTGGAGAGGAGGAAATGAGGTTAAATAATTTGCCCGAGTTAAACAGCTTGCCTAAAGATCCCAAGAAGGTTGTGATGTACCAATACCAGAGGTGTTTCGTGGAGACCAAGAGTGCCACACAAAGCACACGACAACTGTTTGAAACACATATCTCATTCCCATGGCCCTGTCCTCATATCATTTAGCAGAAAACCTTGGGCAGTGGTACCATTTACTCCATAAGCATTTGAGCATGGATCTTTATTTCTGAGGAGTTTAAGGCTCATCCTCTTCAAACCATTATAAATGCTTATCCTTCCCTCAAGGGTACCTCATAATTCTCACCCCTAATAAAAGATAACACTGCTTTCAAATAAGATCATGAAAAAGGCTTCACCATTACTATAACACAGACATTAAGAAACATTAAGCAGCCATTATCTGATGAAGGCTATCATAATCAGGGAAATGATTACTAACTGATTGATCACTTTTGGGGGGCAGGGAATAATTGACCTCATATGAGCTTTTCTTATATTCTTAAAGGAGGAACTGAAAAAATAAAATCTAGATACTTGGAATCTAAGCTAAGTGCCCATATTGCCTTCAGAATTTCAGAAATTTCATCCAAAAGAACCATTACCTCTAGTTGGGGGAAGAAAGAAGTGCACAAAAGACCATTTTTATACTTAAGTTAGGAGGATTTCACTCTCTTATTTGTTAATTCTGCTTGAGCAATGATTGGGTATGTTCCTGATATATTTAGACATTACCAACTTGGTGAGCAGGAATCTTTGATCATACAGCTCAGCATTTTTTAAACATTTAGTGCCAGAATTCTTTTAAAAACTAAATCAAATTTTCTATATGATTTGACTATATAAAGCAGACATAAAGGGAGTTGATCTGGTTGATGCACCCACTTCTACCCAAAGCACACCCATGTCTCTTTGGCAGCCAAAGGCTCCATAGAACACACTTTGAAAACCACAGAGTCCTGCTCTAGGAAGGTGAAGTAGATATGCCCAGATTTCATAGTACAGGGTAAGAACTGAACTGCAAAAAGAAGTAGTTTCTGCTAAACGAGTACCTTTTCAAAGTGATAGGTGTGAACAGAACAAGAGAGGTTAGGATTTCTCAAGATAGAAGTATGGGTTTGGAAAGAGGTTTGACATCTAGGATGTTGAGCTCTTCCATGGCAAGTCATCTTCCCACCAGTGTCAGTATCCTTCAGAAAAAAAAGGAAGGATCTGGACTAGAATGAGGACTTCTTAACATCGTTTCCCATGAAGCCACACAGTGTTGGTGCAGAGTGTGCCCTCACTCCTACCTTTCACAGTCCTCTTTGGGAAGGGGTGGGGGAGGAGTGTCACTTGCATGCAGTCAGAATCTCCCACTTACTCTGCTGGGCTGCAATAAAGGGCGTATTTGCTCTGTCTTGCCCACTGCACCCACTGAATGAGAGATTTGATCTGAAGAGCCTTCATGGTTTATTATACTGTCCTATTTTCTGCTCCCAAGTACTTCCTGACCTCCACCTAGAATATTCAAATACGTTTGACCTTAATGGAGCCTTAATTGGCACCTGGAAGGTATTTATCTCAAGGGCAGTGGGTTAGTATCCTTACATTTCATTTCGGAAGCCTTAACCATCTCTGGGCGCAGACACAAGCAGGTGGTCATGGGATAGAATCCAGCCACCATGTTTTCAAGGTCAAGGAAACTGATTTTCCACCAAGACCCTTTCATATCATTGGATATATACATCTTACCAGGTCAGAAAAGTGAACAAACTTTGTCTTAAACATGTAAAAGAGAATTTCCCTATTTAGAAACCTTCCCTACTTAGAAGATCTACATACTGATCCTGTAATCACATTCATTTGAATAACATCCTTTTCTTTCTTTCTTCTCTAGGATTGGTGTGATCTTACTTGCCCTAGGATCCCTCAACTTCTCATCCTGATTCCCATACCCTTTTACAGTGGACACTCAAAATCCACAGCTTTCTATAATAACTGCGTATGCTTCTTGAGTAGCATGGCTCACAGAGATCTGGAATTTATCACCCCTTTTAAAGTATACTCATGCCAGCAAATTTCAGCAGGGAGATGCCTTTTCATTGCAAGGGTGTGGGAAAGGCCATCAGGACAGGGAGGGGGAATGGGAGTGAAATATCTTGGATACAGCATACTTTACCAGTTATGTCATGCTGTTTGAATGACTCACTGTAGATCTGATACTGATTCGGACAATGTTTCTTCAACCACTTGCAGACATCCTGCTGGGTCCACAGAGCCACTGGTTTAGACAGCTTCACCGTAGCTGACTACAAATAAAGAAGGAAAAGAAAATCTGTGAATGCTGGCCCCATGCCTAGGAAGGCACTGCTGCTGTTAGAAGTCTTAGAGTGTGGTAAAGGCTACAAACTGGACTCCCTGAAAATAAATATCTGGCTGTCATCTTCCTCTTAACCTCTGCAGACCTTCTCAATACTGCTGAAAACCACAAAGAAAAGGTCTGGGTGGAGAAGCCATGAAAATTATCTCAAGTTATCATCTCTGCTGGGAAAAATCCCCAGAAATCCTTAGGAGTAGTGTTTTCTAATGAATACCAACAAGAATATGGGGTTGCCAAGCAATTAATTAAATTTTAGGGGAGAAATAGCTACCCCCAAGTGCCTTTCTCTATATTCTAAGAAGATGTCTCTGACACCTCTGGAGCCTAGTAAAATAGTGGCTCCAGCAGGTGCTAATAATTATTTTAGGAATGAATGTTATAGAATTTAGATAGCTACAGAATAAGAAGGACAAGTCTTCCTGGGGGCTCTGGACTTAGGGTGGCCCTGTAAAGCCCAGGAACTTTAGTTATGCCACAGTGGGGAAGCAAAAAGTCATTTCCACCTGCATGAGGGGAATGGCAATAAGATAATGGGACTAGATAGGCTTTGCATAGAAGACAACTAGTCAAAGCCTTTTATTGCTCACTGGATATTTCAGGGAAGTATTTATGAGGGAAAAAACAAAAACACACAGATGTGCCAAGAACCTAGCCTTTGACATATGGCAGATTAAAAAATACATTTATTAGTTAATAAGCATCAACTCTGTCCCAGATGCTGCTCTCCCTCATGAGTCTCAGGAACTTGGTTTAGACTAAAGCTTCACTTTTATCACTCTGGATCAGTGTTTGCCAAAAAATCAAGGCTACAATACTGATAGTTCTTTAAAGGATCTTGGGAGGTACAAAGACCTGACCTTAAATATCACTGCCCTTCTCACTAGGCATCGTTTTCTTTTACTTCTCTATTAGTCTTTCAGATTAAGGCAAGGGGAGAGCCTTAATTTGGTAGGTATGATTTAACATCTTTCTAACACCCACTAACATGCTTTCTTGACAGAGAGAGGCCCACTTGGGTCTCAGAGCCTTCAGCAGAATACAGTGTATCTAGTATCTAACACCTGTTCTGTTTTGCTTCTATTATATTTAAGGCTACCTTCAAGTTATGACAACAATAAATTTTATTTCCTCTAGTAATATCTAGTTTTCTTTTAAAACAAATTTGAGGCTTTCTTTTTTTTAAATAAAACCACTTGGGCCAATTTAGAGAAAACAACTAAGGAAACAATGGTACAGATGGTGAGAAGATAGTAGTAAAAATAGTGGACATAATACGCAAGTGATTCAAGTTTGGAAAGCATAATGCTCAGCTGTTATATTTTACTAGTATGTTTCCAGCTATAAGTCCTTGGGCCATCAATTATAAAATAATCACAAACAATGCTTATCTTGAATGATATATGTACATATATTCATACACACTCATACACACATACATACATATATATCTGCTTTTCATTCCACGTGACCAAGATTTCTTTCACTGATATTTGAAGTTGATGTCCCCTCCCCTAGAATTTCAGTAGTGTATGTAATCATCCCGAGTAATGAAGTAAGTGGAACTGATGCTATGTGACTTCTGAGGTTAGGTCATAAAAAAGATACGGCTTCCGCCTGGCTCATGCTCTTTGGCAATCACCTTTGGAATCTAGCTGCCATGCTGTGAGGAAGCCCAGACCACATGAGGAGACCATGTGTTGGCATTTTGGCCAATCCACCAGCTAAAGTCTCAGCTAACCACCACCACTGGCCACCAGACAAACGACTAAACAAGCTTCAGGCAATTCCAGTCACCAGCCTCCAAATCTTCCAGCTGAGGCCCCCAGACACCATGATATAGAGATAAACCATACTTGCTGTGCCCCGAGTTCCTGACCCACATTATGTTAGAATCATAAATACTTGTCTTATACCACTAAGTTCTGGGGTAATTTGTTCAGCAACCCTAGTAACTGGAACACTCAGTGAGAATGGGAGGATGAGAGCTGTTATAACAGTGCTCCTTAGAATGTGTTGTACATCTACAGTGAATAAGTGAATGAACGAAGGAATGAAATGAAACAATTTTCATGGAGTCAGTTTTCACAGACACACCTTACTATTCAATCAGCAGTGACTTTCAAACCCAGCCCTTGCTGCTCTACACTACTGTGTGTTGTGCTTACTTGGCTTCTAACCAAATGTATCCACTCCTGCCTGACACCCCTCCTCCCAGAGTCCCAGGCTGCCAGCCATTTTCCCTCTAACCTCTGTGTGAAACTAAATTGACTGTTTCCTAATTTTGATGAGAAAGGAGGACGTCAGGCAGGGAGGGTGTAATTTTTTTTGTTGGTGGTGGTAATGTTTGTTTTTTTTCTTTTTGCCCATCATCATTTCCCTTCCTTTGCATGATTAGGAAACCAGAATTTTAGATCTTCTAGCTAGAAATGCACTTACCACCATGTTTCACAAGTCAGCACCTCTGCATCTGGTTCTTTCCTGCTCTACAATTTTTCCTTCAGATTAGCTGAATGAGTTTATAGCTGACAAATCATTACCCTGAAACTCTTGCAAGTTTCTTGCAAGGAAAGCTAATCACATCATTGGAAACCCCCGCAGAAGGCTATAAATTAGGAGGGGCAAGGCAGAAGGATGAAGTTGCTTGTACGCCAATATACTAAACTTCTTTCTTCCTGGAAGGTTATTCTTTAACATGCTCATTTTCTAGGAAATAGAGGACTCTCAGCATCAACTGGGCTTCAGGTGCAGATTTACTCAACATGCCGAGTCAACTCAGAATACATCCTTACCAGCCTGGCGTGAATGCTTTTGTTATAACTTCATTTTATCATAATTTCAGGAAATCTGAGGCTAATATTCAAAGATCTGCTTTGCTTTTCCTTCAGAATATATTCTAAGCAGTAATTTGGTGCCACTCAAAGTTTTAGGCATGGATTTTTACAATTGTATGAACCTACAGAGATGCCTCCACGTAAACTGGTGTTACAAATAAAAACAACTAGGAGATAAAGATTTCTACCATTAATAATCATTGTCTCTTCTTAATCAGATAGTAACAGAAGTATTGATCCCATTTATAAGCTGATTCTTAGCCTTGGCCTTCTAATGAAATTGTTATTAATATCAGCTTGCTACATATTAAGAGCCATAATGACTCCAGCTCCCCCAGTCTGCTGCTTCTTTCTAGATTCTCAGAACTGACTTTTATTTGTTCTGCTTGAATCTCTCTTTTGTAGTGCCCTGGGTTAATCTCACAATAGCAATCAAGGTTTGGGAGTCAATGTCATAACCTGATTCCTCTGAAGAGCTTAAACTTCACTTCCGTGTGCAACTTGGAACAACAATCAGAAGCACATGTTAAACCCACATGAATCAAATTCTAATATATTTGCCCCACTGAAGGTAGGAACGGGAGGGCCAGAGCTGTCAAAGCCTTCAACCACCCTCCTTTCCTCCTCACCCAACACTCACACTCTTTCCACATGCATTTCTAGATGGTAACTTTCTTTGATAAGCTGCTGAGTTTTTCCCCCACAGTAGGAGCCTACACCTAAATAATAATAGTTCATAAAGTAAATAAAGCATTTCACATTTGCTAGAAACAGTCAACTAGTAAGGAAAAAACATCCTGCCCAAAGGCAAACATTAAAAAAACATTTTGCCCAGTTCTCTTTCTCTGTGTTCAAGTCTACCACATCATTCTCTGGATTTATAACCCTGGAGACAATTTTGGTTTATTTTGTTGCCCTGAAAGAGGCCTGAGGCAGTTTGTTATCTTAACCCCCATGGAATGTGACACCAAATAGAATTCCAGACATTTCCTTTCTGAATTGGTCCTAGCCTTTCTGTAGACAAACTGAAAGTACATTTCAGATGCTTTTACTTTTGTTTCACAGGGAGACCACACTTTATGCAAAATACATATTCCTGAGGGAAACGCTGTTTGCAAATTACTTTTGCAAATGATTTCTATTTAATTTTTACACAATAATTTCAACTGTGTTTTGTAGTAATTTCAGATTTGTGTTCAAATGGAAAGAATTCTTAAACATTAAGTTTTAAGTTCTCCAAGGTAAACCTGAAGCTTTTCTGCTAAGGACTAAAATAATTAAGTAGTTTAAAGAAGTTTGATCATGTCTTTAAATTTTATTTTGTAATTTAATTATCTCTTGAGTGTTTTGAAATATAAATTCTCTTTTAATTTACTGAGTTTTTATAAGAGAACACTGAAATTTAAGCTCCTACTAGCTGTACAAACTCTTACCCAGGTGAGCTTATATGAGGTCCAGTTGGATTATTATTTAAAAAATACAGAACACTTAGATTGTTTACATCCATTGGTGGGACAAACTGAGCTTTATGGCCAAATACCAGAAAGCAATAAACGTATTTTCAGTATATCATTATAAACAAGTGTTTGCAAACTCTAAGAACTGCCTCTTTCTTCCCTTACTATCCTGCAGTGTTATTTCTTTAGCTGCTAATCCTCTCTTTTAGTAACTTCTAGTTGTTATCTTACTCAAGATTGCAGAAAGAGGAAGGAGGAGAGACTGGAGAGGAGGAGAAGACACACATACCAAACCATTAATGTCTACTTTAGCAGCTTTTAATGCTTACTCACCCAAAAAGGGGTTTCTAAGTATCAGGAAGGATTGATTCTTTCACAGAATACTTGACACTTGAATTAATTAATTTTATGTTTTTGATTTTGATTTTGGTTTATTTCAGACTGTTACAATGTTTTGGTTACCCGAATTGTCTTTAGGTGGTCTTCATGCCTCCCAAAGAGATGGCATCTCACTGCCAGAAAGTTTCCAGGTAAAAGACAAATACATTCCCTCTTTGGTGAATGAAAGATAACTACATGTAGTGTTATTTCACATTCTTTCATCTTTAACCACTGCTTTGATGTCACCTGGGTCATTTCATGCTTCCTAAATTGTGATGCTCATCTCTTCAGAGTAGTGTAAGAGCCCCTAAGTGCAGTAATGAGTAAGCAACTTTGGTAACTTTTCCAAATATATGGTGAGATGTGATTCATTTTCTCAAATGTTTTTCACAGGGCATCTGTTTTGGACCTTTCATTTCCTACACATCTTCACTGGGAATTGTAGCTTATTCATATTTTCTTCAAAAGGCAGTATCCTAAATGTGCTGACTACAAAAATGAAATATAGTATTGAAGCCTAAACCTTTATTATTAACTAGTCACATCATTGGCTCATACTTAGAAGAAACAAAAAACTGAGTCTTCCTTAAATGAACTGTTATAAAACTAGACTCTCTTCTCCCGAAGGTAGATTTTACTGAGCCCCAACTTTATTTTGCATGTTTCATTTCATCATCTGAAACCATTATTCACCAGTGTATTGGTTATTTTCCCAAATAAACAAAAGATCTTTCAAGTCCTCAATAGCTTTTAAGAGCCTAACTGAGACCTGGGAGTTTGAGAATAACTGTTTTAAGACAACATTATCATAGTATCATTAGATGAAAGAAAGGAGATAAGGTTGACCTGAGATAACTTTTCCCCTTAATTTTCCTATATCAAATTTTATCTGATGGCCTTTTTAATTCCTAAATGCTGAGAACCACAGACTCAAATTTCCAAGGAATCTCAGCATTAATTTGGTTCAAGTTTAAACCAAATACAAGAATTCAATCCATTTTAAGACATCTAAGTAGGTGGTTAGTAAAACCTGGACTGTGATGAATGTATTAAAAGTGGTATGTGTGTGCATGTGTATATTCTTTATTTGGATAAGAACCAAATGTCAATCCCCTAATTGAAAATAATTATTTTTTCTTTGCTTTTTCTTAACTACACAAAATTTGGGGAAACACTGATCTAGATTCAACATTTTCCCTGAAAATGCATGGCATCAGAAAATGTATCCTGTAAAATAGGCCACACTATCCCTAATAAGCACTAATGGTTTAAAATGTTCCTTCATATAGAAGTCAAAGTTGGACCTCCATCATCTTTTTCACTGATTCTTGAATCCTACCTTTGGAAAAATGTAAGACAAATCTTTGCACCACCTACTGCCCTGATTTCCATTTCACACATCACATAGGTGTTCTCTATTAGATCTCGTGGCCTTTTTTTCCCCCTTACCGTGATATAGGCTGATGAATCCCCAATTGTATTTCCTAACCAATTTTCCTGAACTACAAAATCACATATGTAACTGATGACTTCAGTTTCATTTGCACATCTAGTTAATATCTGAAACTCAACATGTCCAAAATGGACCTCCTGTTCTTCTCACCCCAAAATTTCCCTGTAGCCTTCTATATTTCATATGATAGAAATGCTGTACTTCCCATTACTGAGACCCCAAATCTTAGATTTAACATAAATTCCTTCCATTCTTTTTCTTGTATTCCCTCTAATCTATTGGGAAATTTGAAGGATTCTACCTTCAAATATATCCAGACTCTAATCTCTTCATCACCAGCATTGCTACAATCCTTATTGGAAAAACTATCATGCCACACCTACATTACTGCATCTAGCTACCTAATGCACCTAACAAGTCATCCTGTTCTTTCCTTAACCTCAATTTAAATCTTTTAAATAGCTTACAATGCTTCATACAATCTTGCCACCTGGGTTTTTGATGTCATCTTTTCTATTCTTTCCCTAATACATTCTGCTCCTGCTATACCACCCTATTTGCTACTGCTCAAAATGCCAACTATGCCCACTTCTTACTTTGCTCGGAATGTTCTTTTCCCAGATACCTACATGACTAATTCGCTCCTTTCCTTCAGGTCTTTGCTCAAATGCTACCTTCTCAATCAATAAGTCCTATACTGACCTCCCTATTTAAAACTGTGACACTCCTCCTTCTGCTGTTTCCAATACTCATTACCTTTGCCCATTGTTTCTTTCTTCATAGCATGTATCGTCTAACACAATACATAATACACTTATTTTGTCTGTTGTTGATTATCTGTCTCTTATAACTGGCTTGCAACCTGCACAAGGTAGAGGTCTTTCTTATTTTGTGAAGAATCCCAAAGTTTAGAACAGCACCTGGCATAAAACAGGGACTCAATACTTATCTGTTGAACAAATGAAAGAACTGTCTGGTATGCCATCATATATCACAGCTCCTATATCCTTTGAGTATCAGAAAACTGGTTCAAGTCACAGCTGCACTCTTGACATTCCCAGGTTGGGACTCAAACAGCCTTTCCTCTGATTAGATTTCTCTTATATTGAGCCAAAAATGCAGAGGCAGTCTAGCACTATAATTCTTAGTAAGACATCTCACTTCTGTGATCCTCAATTTTTTTCTTTCTTGACTGACACAGAAAGTGATACGATGAAACAAGCTTGGCATTTAGAATCTTGCAGCCCTGGATTGGAGACTCTGGCATTTACTAGCACTGTGGACCTTGGGCCAGTCCCTGAGACATCCTAACATGTTTCTGCATACCCTGCAAATAATACCTATCTTGTAGTTTGTGGAAGGATTAGAAATGGTTTATCTAAAACACTTAAATGCTGCCTAACATGTGTCCAGAAAGTATATCTTAGTATTTCCTGAATGGCATTAGCATGCTCTTCAACTGGACTATCCATTCTGATCTGAGGAAGCAGTTCTGCAGCACAGTGGAACAGGCAGACTCTTCAGAGTCCAGTTGACTTGAGTTGTAGGCATTGTGAGATGGTGCTGGGTGCAATCAGCTAAGATTGAAATAGATATAGTTGATAAGAAAGGAAGAAGATTAAAAGGCTCGAGTGGAAAAGATAGGCATAGGAAGAAGAAAGTGAGACAATATAGAAAAGGAGAAGGAAAAACAAAAAAAAGGAAAAATGAAGACGTTAAATTAAGAGGCAAAAGAAAGCTCCTTATACAGGCCGGGCTCTGCTGCAATGTGCCTTGTGTCTTCCAATGATAAGTCCTGTCATTTGTTTCCCTCTGAGACTCAGAGCCATCCCCCTTCTATCTCCAGGGATAGTCATGTGCAAAGTGTCCTAACTCCATGCCAAAGATACAGCCCAGATTCCCCAGGCACTTGTGGAGCTATTTATGAAGGCGCTCTCCAGATGTGTAGCTGCTACTGCTCACAAGCTGTGAAGTGGAGGCTCACATGCAATGCTGGTAAGATCTGCTGGCCCCCGAGTACATGCTGCTGGGCATCAGGGTTTCTAACGATAAACCCTCATAGAGGGAATGAACAGATGTGCACAGCCAGTCAACGGGAAACAAGATGTCTCTGGCAGCCTGGATGGCTCTGGTTATCAAGGCTTGTTCTTCCTATCAGCCCAGATTGTGCAGCCTGTCAAAAGAAATACAGAGGGAGAGGATCACACTGTACTTTGTGTCTGCTCTGTCTTAGTACAGCAGGAAAAGCCATCATTCATCCACACAGATGAGCACAGCCTCCGGGAGGTGCTGTGAGTGCAAGATACAAAGGCACATGTATTCTCTGAGCACGTACCTTATGGGCAAACCCCTGTGTGAATGTTGAATGAAAGCATGACAAAAGCAAAAATGAAAACAAATATGAACCATAAAAATGGTTATCGATCATCATTACCTCATTTCTACAACAATTTCTTTGGAATAACAATGTAGCAGATTGACAACAAAAATGTCTTCGGTGCAAAAATGCCTCTGTGCAATATGACTGGAATTCCTCTGCCTTAGATGGCATCTATTTCCCCATCTATTGACTGTGGGGGGAAGGGGGAGCCATGTGGTTTGCTTTGACCAAAAGAACATGGCAGAGGTGATGATGGGCCAGGTCGGAGCTGAGTTTTCGAGAGGCTTTGTGTGCTTGTGCACTCTTCCTTGCTTTTCTAATTCCTGTGAGAACACATGTGGTCAAGCCTGAACAAATTGGGGTTGGGAATGTGGCCAAAGAATGTTCTGATGCCATTTCAGACATATTATATACGTCTGAATATATATATATATCATTTTGTAACACAGAATATAGGAAGAATTGTTTTAAGAACTATCGATAAATCATCTTGAATTTTCCCACAACCTACAAGGTAGGTATTAGTTTTAGTAGAGGAACAGGCTTTAGAACTAATCCAAGGTCACACTGCTAGTGAATTTCAGAGCTGCCTGCAGACCAGGTCTCAATAATTTCAAACTTCATGCTTACTTCATAATATCATTCTAGCTTGATGGATATAGGAGGAAAAAATGAGGATAAGAGATGTGAGCTTCTTACTGAGGTTTCCAGTGCTAGATTTATTCCTTAATTAATTAAGATAAATCTGATCACAGACGACTCTGCCTTTGCCCTAATCTGGGTATGCCCAAGGCAGAGCTGAGTTCAGAATCAGCCATCTGACTCTTACTCCAGGTCTCTTTCCACTCTCCTTATTGTGGAAGGAGGCACATTTTCTGCACTAATCTCTCTGCCACTCAATTATGTCACCAGTAAAATGAGAATGAAAATACCTACTCTGCCCATTTTACAAAGTTGTGAAGATCAAACAAAATAATCGAAAGGCTGAGTGTTTAATTTGGATGATTTTATAGAAAAGAGAGGTCTAATGGGTCCTAGGGCCACCATGCTGTTGGCACTCCAGAGAAAACAGAAGCCCTACAAAGGTGCTGTAATTGTATCTGGTAAAATAGTGGAGGGGACTCTGAAGTTTGGAGAGCCTAAAATCTTTGGAATCTTTTCAGGTAGGAGTTGGTACATACAAAGATTCCAATGCAAGTGTTCTAGGACTTTAAAAGCTAGCCACGCCTGAGCTCCATGACTTCTTGGTGGCAAAACAATTTGTCCATCTGTTCAATTCAGCCAAACAATGAATTAATTCAATAGGGGCTGGTATGAACTGAATGTATGTTTCTCCCCAAATTAATATGTTGAAGACTTAACCCCCAACTTATAATTTAAGATACGGCCTTTAGGGAAGTAATTAAGGTTAAATGAGTTCATAAGGGTAGGTCCCTGATTGATAGGACTAGTGTTCTTATAGGAAGGGACATCAGAGAGCCATCTCTCTCTCTCTCTACCACACAGTGAGAGTGGCCACCTGCAACCCCAGAAGATAGCTCTCACCAAAACTTGACCATGATGGCACATTGATCTCAGACTTCTAGCCTCTTGAACTGTGTGAGAAAATAATTTTTTATTGTTTAAGCCACTCAATCTGTGGTACTTTATTATGACAGCCTGAGCGACTAATGCAGGGGCAAACTCCAATTCAGACAGACTGATCAATTCAGACAAAATAGTCTGACAATCTAAGATTGATAGAGCTTTGAAGATCTCACTACAAATACAAATTAATAATTAGGAAGAAGATAAACTAGAGGTGAGATGAATGATAATAGAAAAAACAAATTTTTCTTATACATCTGCATTCGCTTTTCAAATATTGAGTTTTATACAATCAAAAAAAATTTACTGAGGATTTCCCTCACTAATATAATTGCTTTTATTTTTAAAAATAGTTTTTCCAGAATCCATGTCCACATACATTATTTTTATGGCCACATTCCCCACTGATCAAATTAGGTATCCTTATTTGATTAATAATTTAAGTAATTTTTATGCTTCTATAATCATCCTATTTTTAATCTTCTTATTGTGATCAAAGAAAATAATGTATATGGCTTTTCTAAAAATAAGTTATACAAAAGGACTTATAGTGAAAAATACCAGTCCCTTGTCACATCTCTTCTCACTGGCAATTATTTTGTCTTCAAAGTAGAACCCAAACATAGTCCTAACTCAAATACTTCCTTTCTCAGACTTCAGTTGTAATTTCTAGGAGTGACCTCTTAATGATTTCTCTTTTCAGTCTCTTATGAGACTAAGAGAATTAGCCATTGATACCTCAATGAGAAATAACCAGGAATTGACACACATACGGTAGCTTCCTCCTTTCATCTGTTCTGAATGTTTTTACTTAGTATTATTCATTTTAGTTCTTTTATTATTTTTGTAATCTTAATTGACATATTTAAATCTATATGATTTTCTAAATAAGGATTCCTTTTTTTTTCTATAGTTGTTCCTTTCCTGCAAAGTCCCACCTTTGCCATTTACAGTATTACTTTTATATTGTCAAGGTTAATAGCATATATTTTCTGTCTTAGAACCTTTGGTCTGTAATGCTAAGCATGATTGTAGATTGATTCACAGTTAAAAAAAATCAATAAGAAGCATTTACCTTATTATGACTGTATAAATACTGTTCTAATGCTGGGCCAATTAGTCTGGTTTGGATTTTTTCTTCTATTACATTCTCAGTAGTCCAATGTCATAACCACAGAGAATCTCAAAAAAGTTTCCCAGCATGAAAAGCAAATAGACTTTCTTATATGCAGCAGTTGGTTAAATTCATGCCACAGTTTAGTCTATGTCATATCTGGAGCAAATATTCTTATGCAGTTTTATGGTCTTCAGGATATTTAATTTCCTTTACTTTTCTCTCATTTTGTTGGTATCAATTTTTTCAAAGATTTTTAATCATATTCTTTATTTATCAAATTCCCTGTTTTTCCCAAAGATCTACCTCATGGAGTCTTCCTTGGTCCAGATCAAACTGGCTGCTCCCAGATTTGCTACATAGGGGCCATTCAGGATTTGCCTCCATTGCTCTCCTGGATAGATGGATGGAGGGATGGGAAAATCATTCCCTGGATCCCCATCTTCCTCTTTCTTAGTTATATCTTAGTTACTTAGTTTTTTAAAGTTTTAGAAAATTACTTATTTTTAATTTTGGTACGAAACACATAAAATGTTAATCATTTTAAGCGTACAATTCAGTAGTACTAAGTGCATTCACGCTGTTGTGCAGCCATCACTACTATCCATCTCCAGAACTCTCTTCATCTTGTAAAACTGAGACTCTGTAGCCATTAAATAATAACTCTGTTTCTCCCTCCTCCCAGCCCCTCTGTGGCAATTACCATTCTACATTCTGCCTCTGTGAGTCTGACCACTCCAGGGATCTCAGAAAAACGAGATCCTACAGGAGTTGTCTTTTTGTGACTGGCTTATTTCACTTAGTGTAATATCCTCAAGGATCATTCATGTTTATGGCAAGTGTCAGAATTTCCTTCCTTTTTGAGACTGAACAATATTATTGGTTTCCTCATAGAAAAATATCTTGAAAGGGCTGCCTGAGGTGATTGAATCTGCTCCAGTTCCTTGCACTGTCTCGCCACACTCTAGTTGGGCTTTCCTCTCCATCCTTCCACTGAACACGCTCTTATCATGACCACCGAGGCACATGGGTTGCTATTTCCAATCTTACTTCTTCCAATACCACACCTTCTTTCATGGGGCCTCTTGGTAGCATCTGACACAATGGAATATACTTTCTTTCCTGCCTTCTGTTTCTCTCTCTCTGATGGTTTTCTCTCTGCCACACTAGTTATAGCTTCTCTCTTTGCCATGTCCCCGTCTTCTGATTTAAACAGTGTGCTCCGGGGTTTGAACCTAGAACTCCTTCTACTTTCTATCTACACTCTCTTCAGGGGTAATTTTAAACCCCACTGGCTTTAAATAATGTCAATAAGCCAATGACTCTCAAGGTTATACTTCTTTCTCAATACCACTCTACAATATCTTATTCATCTAGACAAGCTGCCTACTTGATATCTCACTTGGATGTCCAACAAACCATCCAAACTTAACATGTCCAAAACAGAATTCATGAATTCCCTCCGATCTGCTCCCTCACCAACGTTTCCACATCTTAGTAGGTACTGACCAAAAGCCCAGTAATCATCCTCTCATTCCTTAGCTTTCCCTTGCTCCATCCCTACCACACAAATACACATACACAGGACTGTGGAGTCTACCTAGAAAATACCTCCAGGATCCATACACTTATATCCACTTCTACCCCTTCCACCGCAGTACAAAAGGCAACTATTTTTCACCTAGACTCTGGCAATAACCTCCTATCTCCCAATGCCCACACTTGCCACCTACACTCTATTGTCCATAGCACAACCGCAGTCAACTTTTAGATATGTAAATCTGATTGGGTCCTTTAGTGGTGTCCCTTTGCACTCATAATAAAATCCAAACTCCATCCTCCAACTTGCAAGGCCTCATCTCCTAGTGCATCTCCTACTCTTCTTTGCCTTGGTCTTGATGTTCCAAGACCAAGACAGTCTTCCTTCTTTCTGTTTCTCCAACACATAAAGCACATTCTTACTTTAGGGTGAGTAATACTAGTTGGCTCTTTTCTCAGATGTTCTCATAGCTGGCTTTGGCTTGTTGTTCAGATTCTCAGTTTAAACATCATCTCTTCAAGGCTGTCTTCTTTGACCATGTGATCTTAAGTAATTTCCCAAAATATTTTAACACATATTTTTATCATAAACTCTATCTGATAATTTCCTATGCCTATTTACAACATTCCCTGCATCTGGCACCTTGGCACTCAAATACTATTTAGATGAATGAACTATACAATAAATATGGGTCTCTCTCCATTGTCTATACTGTTTCTTAATGACAAATTCCAGAAGTGAGAATGCAGAACTTTTCTCCTTGTGTCTTCTCCTGTCTCAGTGTGATAGTAGAACAAGGTTTTGATGTTAAGACAAGGGGGAGCAACCTCCAAAATCCAGAAATGGCCTTGTGCATCTGCATTTGAAAATAATGATGGATCTTCCCTGTCTCATTCATTCAAATATATTTACTGGCTACTTATTCAATGCCTAGAATTGTGTTAGTAGGTGTGGAGTATTGAGCACTGAATAATGCAGCAGAGGTCTTTCCTTCATTATATACTTTATATTCACAAGTATGAGCCCAACAGACCAAGAAATCTAATAATCAAGGCTGCATGGCACTGTGAACAAGCACTCAGCCTGACTCTGCTCAAATGGAATTCCATGGACTGGGGTTTGCATCTTGGTTTTTCCATCTGCTAGCTATGCAATCACAAGCAGGTGGTTTAATTTCCCTAACCCTCTGTTTCACCATAAAGGTAAAGAGGATAAATATATTTATCTCACAGGTTTGTTATGAGTATTTAATTAGAAAATATAAAACATGCTGTTTAGTCCCTGGTACTAATGATAATTAATAAAAACATTCTCTGCCATTATTATTATTACTATTATTGCCAGGACAGCTAGCAGTCCCACTACTGCTACTACCATTCCTTTTGTTATTGAAGACAGGAGACAGGTGGAAATCAGAATCAAAATATGATTTTATTATATTTGCTGACAGCTATATAATAAGCCAGATTCATTATTTACCAGTGTCATAATTTACCTAGACCCCATAGGAAGGCAAAAATCCAAAGGATTTGATGGTTCACAATTACAGCTCTTTTCTAAAAAATAGCCAGAAAAGATAGGAAACATTGTACCATATCCTGGTCATTTCTTAGATCTAAACGTGAATTTGCTCTTCTTATTAGAAAGAGAAATTTCAGTATCCTCACTGATGGGCCATGAATATCCAATTAAACATGAATCCCAGCTTCCTGTCAGTGTACACACATCTTGGCCAAGGAACATTTTCATTTTCTCAGACTTTTTTTTCCAACATGTCTCATCCCCTGGGTCTTTGAGGCTGACTAACCTTCTCCAGGGAGGATAATTTGGGGACCTAAATAGAAATCTGGAATCTTACTGAGCAATGCTCCCTCAGCTCATGAATGGTATCTGTGGAAATGAAATCTTGCATCCTATGGAAGTGCTTAACAAATGCAAAAGAAGAAAAACTCTCCCACTTGACAAGCATGACCCAGAGTCCATGTGCATGAACAATGACACTAATAGATACACCACAAATGCAGTTTCCTACTTAACTAAATCACATTCCTCCACAAAACATCATCTAAAATCCTCTTTCATGTTTTCATCCTATCTCCCATTTTCCCTTTTAATAAGCTTCCCTTTTCATTTTTAAATTCCATTTCCATTTTTCCCTTGATTGTAGCCAGGTTGTTAAATTAAAAACCTTCATCCTCTGTCTTTGCACGTACATTATTTTCCACTTCTATTCTAGGGGCCTAATTCTGATCCTTTAGCCATTTAGCATTCAGAGCAGGTGCAAAGGAGCTGGAGGTTCAAAGGTATCACCTGCATTTCTTGACCTCTTTGATTTGAAAGCACATTATCTTAATAATAAAATATCTGGGTTACACATTTGATATACAGACCAGAGAAAATCAAGTGTGGGGACATTTTTCTGATGCTTTAAAGAAATTCCCAGAGAAGGATTCCAAACTAATTTTCCACTGATTCTCTGTTCCTCCATTACATTATTTTTCTGTACCTTTTATACATCAGCAAAGTCATTTGGGATTTCAGAGTCATTTGGGATTATTGATTATGAAGCAGCAAAAATCTTTCACACTGCAAGCAGGGTGATGCCAACCTCTCTCTTAGCTAGTTTTTCAATCATATTATTTCTACTCATCAAATGTATTTTAGGCCATAATTCATTTTAGAGTCAAACTAGTTTTCAAGTTACTGTTACTTGCTCAAAAGTGACCATATAAAAAGTTTAAAATCTGTAGATTTAATGTGCTCGACACTTAATTTCATGCTCTGTCTGCCCCATTGTTCAAAGCAAATAGTAGTTAAGTCTTCGGCTATGTATGAGAGAGAGAAAGAGTGTGTGTGGGTGGGTGTATTTAGTTCAGGACTTCAATTTTTACAATGTTAATATATTGCTTTTTAAAAAAATATGCTACACAGGAAGGGTGTCAAACAATAATTTATAATCTATCACATTAACTTTACAGTTCCTATTTGCAAAGTGTTCTGATTTCTAGGGTTAACATATTCAGGAGCACTGCTCCTTTTTTTCTTTCTTTTCTACTTTAAACAGGACTACGTTCAAATGATGAAGGACTGGACAGAGGGCAGCACTAAAAGCAAGGAAAATGCCTCTGCATATTAGAATTCTAATTATTTAAAAGCCACTTAAAATAAGCAAATAATTATTAATAACTATGGATGACTATTTTGGGTCAGGTGCATGCAAAGATTTTTAAATCTGCCAAATAAGTGGCCCTTACTAACTCCTAGAAGTTTAAAAGAAGAAAACTTGTGTATGATGAATATTTAACATCATGCAGGAGACGAATGGCTAGGTAGCTTTTTCTATAGAAGAACAAGAAGAGTCATTCATTCATAAAATATTTAATCAAGTATCCACTACAGGCAAGGCACTTTGGGAGGCACTGGTGAGCAACACTAGCAAGACACTTGTCCACACATGACTAATGTTCCAACACATGAGACAGACACGACAGAGGCCAACAGCCCAGTGGTGGTGAGTGCCATGGAAGACAATTAAGCTGGGTGAAGAGAGAGCCCAGGACCCAGGACACCAAGGTGCAGGGGTGCTGTGAGGAGATATCTATTTCAGATAGGGTGGTCAGGTTCATTTCCTATCACAACTACTCACTGACATAAAGGCTATGATACAAGTCAGAAGTATTTTGCATACAAGTAACATATATAAACCTCAGCATGAAAAAAGTTAAAATTAAAAATTATGTTACAAAATTGATTTCATTGAAAAGTTTCCACTTTCAACAGAAATGTGTTTTCCAGTAATAACAACTTAGACTCCAATCTGCTCTGAATTCTAATATATTATTGCCCCTCACAAATGCCCTACCTCATTATTCTTTTTTCCATGAAGTATTATAATTTATATGGTCCTATAAACATACATGGCATTATACTGTTTGATGTACTAGGTATAAAAACACAAATCCAACATTGAATGAAGGGAAGATTCATTTGTTCAATTTAATATACATTTGTTCTACATTTATCACTTATCGTTTGCCAGAAAGTATGCTACTTGCTGGGGACACAAAGATGAACAATCAGGGCTTCAGGCCACGGGTCTCAAAAGAGGGAGGAGGAGGAGAGAAACATACTTACGTAGGAAAAGTCTAGAGAAGAAGTGCAAAGACAGAGAAAAGCAGCAGATGCTTTGGGCACTCGTAGGAATACACCTGGTCTGCTGCCTGCACAAGTGAATGTGAAGTGCAGACATGGAGTCAGGAAGGAGGTAGAGCAAACAGAGAGTATTCTTAGGAGAGAGGTGCATGAGAATCTCTATGCAGTGAAAAGCAGCAGCCAGAAAATTGAGAGTTGGAAGATTCTGAGAAGGGAGCACTACTGGATGAAGAGGTGTAGAGGAGGATGGGAGAAGCGCTGAGGAAAAGCAGGGGTGAAGAGGCCCTGAACAATGAGATGGTCTGGCTCCCACATACAGCAGGCTGCCTGCGTGCACATGCATGCGTTCTCTTACCTGTGCTAGGCTGGGCACTGGTGAGGCAGGGGTGAAAGAGACCCATCTCTATGGTCCCTTCTGGCAAACCTGACATGACTGGTTCCTGCCTACCTTCACAGGTTCATCACCCGTCACTTCCCCAGAAGCCTCTCTCTAGCCACATAGATGCCTGCCTCTCTTCTGCGTCTGTGCCTTTGCACACACTGTTTTATCTGGCTAGCATGTCACTTCCACCTTCTTTACCTGCAGAATTCCTGCTTACCTTTCAAGCCCTAAATTGAATATAACCTCTATTATAGGATTTCCCCAACTTCTCCTGCTTTGTTCCCATAGTTCTTAGTAATATTCTCCAGTTAGAGTCCCTTTGCCAGTGAGGCTTAATTATCTGTCTAAATATCTGCTTCCACATGGAACCATGAGCATTTCAAGGGTATTGACAGTTCTATCCATCATTTCTGCCCTTCACAGAACCAACACATAGTCTGCCACATAGTAGTTGCTGATTATATAAATGTTTGCTTTTATGTAATTTGCCATTCCAGTAGTCATTTAACAAAGGCTCAGATACCCAAGACAGAAGACACTATACTATGAGTGTTTAAATAATTGAAAAAAATTAACATGGTAATTCTTGAAAGCATTCTCACTGTAACAATCTGAACAACATAGATGTATGAGGAATTTCAACACCCTTTTCACAGTATTCTCCTAATTCTGCAGAGGTAGTAACTATCATCCCTTTCAGGTACTGCTCTATGCACATTTTCTTCCCTTTGTATTTTACACATGTACATATGTGAAATAGGAATGTATAGGCTTCTGAGTCTGACCCACCCCTTCAAATGCAACAGTGCCACATTCACTGCTTTTCAACTTGTTTTTACCTAACAATAGGTTTTCGAGATATTTTCTACCCTAGAACATACAGATTCATATAGATTCTCATTATTTTCAACTGCTGCATAGTATTCACTAGTGAACAGAGACATGAAAAGGAAATCAACGAATGAGTTTCACTTAAGAAAAATGCAAGCATTGAGAAGACTGATGATACTCAGTGGGGAAATGTGCTCTCTCTTAGACTAGTCTTGCCTTTTTGAAGTGTGACTTAGTGTTTTCTAAAGGTTTCCAATGTGCAATTCCACTTCAAGTTCTCTATCCTATAGAAACACAGGCACCTATGTTTTTAAAGGCCCACATAGGTGTGTACTGCCATGGAATTCACCATAGTGAAAACTTGGAAACATCCTAAATGTCCATAAGGGTTTAATTAATTTTGGAATAGCTACATTTGATTTTTGTCCGTCTCTGGTATGTGGCATTAAATGACCTAATTTCACTACAGTCCCATGTCTGTCTGACCCTTCCTAAGGTTGCTTTATTTCAAGTCTCTCTCATTTCTAACATTCTCAAATACTGCAATGCATGATTACATGTACATCTGAAAATGTGATTCTGTCAGAGACATTACTTATTTCTAGAGATTTTTAATAGCCCTGTCTTGCTTATCTTCCTACACAAAGTGGAGAATGTGCTTATTCTGGTAAACATATACAAACCTCTTTATTCCAACACCAAACTTGAATTTAGCAAGACAACAACAGTTTTTGCCTTATTATTAAGAATAGGCATGTGTTGAATGTTAACTATATTTAAGGGGCTGTAGAGAGGACAGTGATAAAACACAAAGATACACCACCCAGGTTTACACAGGACAATACTCAAACTCTGGCAACCATGGATCATTAAAAAGGAGATAAACAGAATTATTTGTATGTTTGTTTGTTTATCCGTCCGTCCATACATTCATCGTTCAGCTGGCTAGATCGATACAGTGAAAGATGGATCTAACAGAATCCTCCACAATATCAAACTAGAAAAAAAATCAGGCAGGCAAGCAAACCTGATACACTGTGGCTGAAAATAAGGACAATGAGAAATGAGGACCACTTGCAAAATCAAAAGCAGAGAGCCCAAACACCACTTGGGAAGACAAAAGGCAATTGCTGGTTCCCCTCCCAGATGCCAGGATAAAAGGTTAAGTCCTTTAAGAAATAAATGAAAAGTGGAGGAAAGCGCTGAGTCCAAATAGAATCTTCAGTTGGTGTGGGGAATGAATGGCTCCTTTCCAGACCAAGAAACTGGAACTTCGCGGGTGGTGGGTGAAGGTTAGAACCTTGAACCTAGACTGACTGGGTGGGGTGGGGCTGGCCCAGCTGTAGACAACAGGGAGAAGTCCAGGCAGGCGGGGGCAGCAGACATGAGAGGTGTGAGGTGTGTGGTGGGACAGGGTGGCGCAGACAGGCATTAATGGATCAGAAGGTCTGGGATACAGACAAGGATTCATCCGGGAATCCCACGGAGCACAGCAACGGCACATGTGAAAGCCAGCGTCACGTGGGAAGGTGAGCAGGTGGTGAGTGGGCAGGCGAAGGCAGGGCTCCCACTGCTTGGCAAAGGCACAGAGGAAGGATACAGGCTCTGGGAAGGCGGGCCAGGCATCTAAGGCAGGCAGTCCCAGGCTTGTAGGAACAGGAGGATGAATGGGAGAACCCAGACAAGGAGGAACAGAAATGTGATCCTATCCAGTTACAAGTACCAGGTTGCAAAGTGGGGCTGGTCTACTCCTGCCCAGGCCAAGCCCAGGTGGCAAGACCTGACTCTTAATGAGGGTCCCTTAAATTCTCTCTGATGAACAACTGACATCCTATACCCTTGGCCTGGGGTGGAACCTTTAACTGTGGTCAAATGGCTTCAGCTGTGGGGATCAGCGGGCTTCCAGGGCAGGGGGCCAGGCAGGTCATCATCCTCAATTACTGGGTTTGGCAGGAGGAGGAGGGAAAAGTGTGGTTTTGGCAACACTGCTGGAATTATAAGGCCTTAATTAGATTACTGGATCAACCTCTGCCTAGCAATGAATGTCCTTGGGGAGGTCGTTTAATCTCTCTGTGAGACTATGTCTGAGTTTCCACAACTAAAAAATGAAAATAATATTTCAGAGGCAGCTCACAGGAGAAGCCTATAAGAACAACAGTACTGCTAAAAGGATTAGGGTTTCCGCTGATTCTTCAATTATATACTGTCCTTCACCCTCTGGCCTTGTGAAAAATAAAGGAGAGCTGGGAGAAGTCTCCACAAATAACCATTGCAAAGAAATGCACTTGCTTTGTATTTATGATAGGTGATGGAGCTAACTTTGCTGAACCTAAACAGGTTGTGTTGTGAAGTGCTGTGATATGACTGAGTCCTTCACCTGTAAGAATCTTGTATACAAGAAAGAGGAGAGATAGAGTGACTCTGTATTTCCACTGGCCCATGAGAGTTGGACCACCACAGGGAACACTTCAGAGAAAAGATGGGTCCAGAAAAAGGGTCTTCAAGGTTGAACCATTGTTAGAACCGAGGAAAGAATTAGATTAAGTAAAGAGAGCCATTTATACTTGGCAAAATGGTTATTAATTTGAATCTAACCAATAGAATCCTGACCATTTAAATAAAAATAAAAGGCTTTTCCCAAAAAGTTGCCAAAGGCAAGTCAAGCAGGTACAAAGTCTTTTGAAAGTGGCATAAAGGATGTACAAACAATTCTATTTGCTGTTACTTGGTTTCTTTATTTTGAGCAAATATAGTTCCAACCGTTAGAAACTCACAGTGGGCTGCTCCTTCAAGCTTTGGGAGCAAAATCTAAAATTGGAGCTAATAGGAATCAATTATATGTGAAGGATATTAGCTACTCAAAGATTTATCCCACCATAAGAAATAGTTCAAAACTCTTCCTCCTCCCTGCCCCCACCAAGTTCATTGGAGATGGTCTGGGTTATTCCCAGGAAATTGCAAACAGAAAGTAATAGATGCTGTACTTTGTGGTGCTGTCTTAACAGAATGGTTTTATGGAGTTAAAGCAGAGACAAAGTGCATGCTTTTCATTGTGTCTTGTCCAGTGTGGAAGTTTTCACATGCCAGCAAGGCGAGTGATCCCTAACATCTTTAGTTCAACAGCTGTAACCCTGGATGAAAATTAGGATAATCTGAAGGATTTCTTAACAGAAATGCCTGAGATCTACCACAATCAAAATAAGTCAGAATCTCTGAAGGTGCAGACCTGGGATCAGTGATTATATTTCACAGCCAAGGTTGGGAACACTGCACAGGTATGTTCCTTTAGATGGGCTCAGAAAACTTGATGGCTTTCTAATATGATTACTTAAACTTTGCTGTGGTCCCATGATTACTAAGCGACCTTTCTTATTTAATTTTCTACTCTTTTCATACGGGCTAAAAGAAGGTGATGAACTAACCCAAGACGTCTGTCTGCTTGCCAGTATGGTTCTCATTTTAAATCAATAAAAGTGACTTCTCATTTGTCAACTGTTGTCTTGTTATTTCAGCAGTCCTATAGAATATCCAGATCTGTTTAACTGTATATGGCTTCAGATATATACACAGCAGAGGGTAAGACCTGGATTCTTCATGATGCTCTCAAGTGCTGCCCTTAGGAGAAGCTATGGAACAGCCTCATCTCTCCTACAGAACTTTAAAGGCAGTCATTGTATTTTAAAGGGAATTAGAATTTTTTATGATGGAAAAATAATTCCATACAAACAAGATGTGAGGGGCATGTTCTTGACTGCCTTGGTCTTCTATGCCTAGGGTGACCAACCATCTGATTTGCCTGGGACCAAGGAGGTTCCTAGAACCTGGGACTTTGGGTTTTAAAAGTAAGACAATCCTGGGGAAACTGTACTTATGGGATTTCTGTGCCTCAAGACATTCAATTCTAAATCCATCCTGGACGAGTTGGTCACCCTATACACACTCAGTTTCTAAAATAGATCCATTTTTTTTAAAAGAGGCTTCATTGATCACCTAGTGGTAACTAAAGGGAAATAAGCAGATTAGAGGAGGAGTTAAAAATGTTCTCCATCTCACATCTCAGTTCCTCAACACCAAGAATGAAAAGCCAGCAAACACTCTATTGCACTCGTACTTAACAACTAGCACAGCGTTTTTATAGATGAAATCTCAACACAGGATTGAAAACAGTCACAGAGCAGCCATGAGCAATGTAAAAGCATAAGCAGGAGTCTCAAGGCAGACTGAGGAGCCTGTGGAGCAAGGGGAGACCTTGAACCAGGGCAGGCAGCTGATTCAAGTTCACAGGTGCAAGTGCCAAGATCATCTTGAAGCCATGTGGCCACAGCTGACATTTGCTGAGTATTTAAATATGCACTAGACTGAGACCTACAAAGATTATATAATTTAACCAGAACTCCATGAAATAAATCTAGTTATCATATTCATTTTATTATATGTAATTATTATATCCATATAATTATTATACTCATTTTACATAGACGAAAACCTGAAACTGTAGCTATGGGTTCTATTCACTTGTTCACTTCCTCCATTCTAGCTCACAGCAGATACACGATGAATAACACAAAAATATTAACTACAAAAAAAAAAATCCAAGTGTGGTATTTTAAAAGACAAGTTAATAAAAACCTTTTGCTTTTTTAGGTTTTCTACAAAATGGCTGATATCTATTTAAGCAGGTCTGTAACTGACCATTCTTCACAAATTACTTAAAGATAAAAAGGGAGAAGGATTCATATTAATATTAGTAATCTAACACTCAAGTACAGTGAAAGTACAAATGATGTGTTCTGCCTAGCAGTAAGAGGGAGAGGGAGAAAGAAAAAAAGTGGGGTGATGTGGGGTAAGAAGGAAAATTAAACTGAAAATTAGAATCCCAGCCCACAAATTTTGACAAAACTTAAAGGAAATTAATAAACCACTTTACACTTGCTTTGCTGATCACAGAAAGCCTCTGACTCCACTTGACATAAGCAAATAAAGATGGTAACACTTGACATGTAATTCTTGCCTCACTTAATTGGATTGCTTCACAAAACATTTTAGGTAATCAATGATTCCTAGCAGCAGTCACAAAAGAGAATACCAGGCAATTGGAACAGAAAAAATGACAGTAATGCATTCTGTTATCTGTTTGGAGGAAGTGGTCCAGCCATCACCTGATTCTGACCTTGCCTAAATGTCTTAGTCCATATGACTACTTCTGGGGCCCCTTGAGCCCTCATCACCAATTGTAGCTTGGGGATCCTAAAGCCTGGCTTAAATCCCCACTTGATAGCTACATGACCCAAAGCAAATAATCTTAGTGTTCTTCTATTCCCTAGTCTGTAAAACAGCAATAACTGTGCCTACCTCATAGAGTTGAAGAATTAAGTGGTATAACCCATGTACAGTGCTTAGAATGATGTCTACTATGTAGAACAACTTACATGAATACTTATGATTTTTATTATTGTTTTATATATTAAAAGCTGTGCTACCTCTACTTTAAAGTTAAGATCTCTGATCCAGGTTCAGTTAGAAAAGTGGTAGGGCCATCTTGTGTGCTTCTCTGCAGAAAATGTGGCCACAGTCTTTACTGCAATGTAGGCTCAGTGTAAAGTAGATAATAGCAAGGTGTCTAGAATGCAGTCCTTTACTTTATAGGCTTTTTGGTTACTGATTCTAGGACAGCCTTAGGCTCAGCAGCTCCTAACCAGTTTTGAGGTTGGCACAGGCCAAACATGCTACTTGGTAAGAATCTGTTTGAATCCTGCTCCATCAATTACGGTCTAAGACAAAAATGCAAAGCAGATGGTCCCCAATCTGTTTATGATGGGGCAATCTATTTATGACTCATGGTTGCTCCTTAGACTACACATTGAAATTGCCAAGACACTCTTCCAATTCAAGAGCCCAAAAGGCCTTAACAAGGTCATGAGACTGACTCATGGCTTTCTGAGCCCCACCAACGTGTGAAGATAGGGACCAATGTGGCACCATGCTGCAGATCAATTTACTCATCCAGTGGGAGATTGAGACCTGCTACAAGCCACCATCTCTTCCTCCTTCAGTATTCCCATTCCTATAAACCACAAATCTTACTTTTTAGCAAGGAACAAGACAGTCTGTCAACACTACAAATGTAGAAATGCATAAACAACAATATATAGCAGAGTACCCTAGCATAGGAAGTACACACACACGCACACACACACACATCCCAGGCCTGACTCCTAACAATAAAAAATGGTTGTGGATGGTGGGCAAACAGCTGCAGCAGGCAGACCAAAAAGTATAGCATGATCTTTGGCAGATTCACCAGCGGTAACATGAACTAGTAAGGAGGGATGGGTTTTTGCCAACTGCCCCTGGAAACCAACCAGTCTTCTCATGTTCACAGAAATCCCACTCCTCTTGGCAGCAGCATCCTCTCTAAAAATGCCAAAATGTCTTTCAATCACTCCACTATTATTTCCATTGGCTCAGAAATGCCTTTAGAAAATAACCCACAGCAAAGGGAGAGCCAATGAGGCACTTGGTACTTCATAGAGCTCTGTTGATATGAAACTGTAAGCTATTTTTAATATGGAAGATTTTAGTGGGCTGGGAATTAGTCTGATAATCATCTCATCCCATTTGCTCTTTTCTCTCCTTGACTCAGAGATGCCTGGAAGAATGCTGGGCACACAATGGTTAGATGAGTTCAACTGAAATGAGGCTTCATTATGGCAACAGACCAGATTTTTTCACTCCAGTTTCAACTCTGTCACTGCTAGAGGAATATACAGGACTTTTCTTATTTTATCCATGGGGGTATAATTCTTGTTATTATGCAGAAAAGGGAAGTAGGAAAAGCAATGGCCGGCTGAGGAGACAAAGCACAGTGGCTTATTTTGCGGCTTGTCTAATGAGATGCAAAGTTAAGGGTTTTAATGAAAAAGTTTTAAGTTATAGTTAGAGGCTACAACTTCATCATATCATATAGGATTCTGCCGGATTTCAATATTTTCCCATCACATGCATCTCCTCTCTTTGTCGGGTCCCATGCTGTTCTTTCTGCCTGGAATGCTGCAGCCCAGAACATTTCTGTCCATCCTCCAGGCAGGTCAAGGATCAGTCTTCTGCATTTCCTCCACATAGCAGCAGCCTCGAGTCCTCTAGTCTTCCTCTGACCTCTTAAAATTACACGTGCCATTCAGATGCCCCTTAGCATTTAGCGCCTTGTTGTGTACTTTTTTGTGGCTCTGTCTTATCCGTGGAAGAGAATGAAAGCCCGCAGGGTGCTATCATTACTCTACTCTGCAGGATTTTCAGTAGAACTCTGTGCTATTTTCTGTATTTTATAAATGGAGTTCACAGAGATTCAGTTTGCCTACTCTGACACACTGTTGCTTCAGCTTCCTTTGTGAATAGTTAGGTAAAAGCAACTAAAATTTAAGCACACCCGTCTTTTAACTTTCCCCATCTAGGGATCTAGCCTGCAAGTATACACATTTGCACAGATGGGCATGTACTACAATTTCTACATTGTTATTGCATCATTAATTGTAATTGAAATTACATTTTAAAAAGCCACATGTCCAGGAACTGGGAAATACTTTAATAAATTTTAATATATATCAAAATTATATATGTGTGAGTGTGTATATATATGTGTGTGTATATTTATATATATGGAGAGAGAGAGAATGGAATATTCATCTTTTAGAGAGCAAAAGAGACAACTGCATATGAGTATTTCTTAGTGCTAAGAATAGTAAATATTTGTTGAATGAATGAATAAATCACCAAGATATAATGAGAAAAGCAAATCACAAAATACTATATATAGTATGACTCCACTTATGTTTAAATAAAAGCTATTTACACAAACACATTGTGTTTTTCACTCCGTATTTTACTTTTTTTTAAACAGTGGGTTTATGTTCATATATTACTTAAGCAAAGAAGAAAAATTAACATGGGAAAAGACAGATGATATGGCCTAGGTGACTTAGATATTAGGTTGTAAAGTGGGACTTGGACTAGACCTAGGTGCTCTGAAAGCCCCTTCTTTTTCAGTTAGATTTTTCTCTCTTTTCATAGTAGAAAGAGTAGATTTTGAGTTGAAAGACCCTGGTTTTTGTTCTGTCAACACTTTCCCAGGCAACTTTAGCTGAGTCACCGACCTTCAGAAATTTTGCCACTGATTCTTTAGCCAGACAGTAGGAATAATATCTATCTTCTAAGGTAACTCTGTGAACAAATAAAATGATGCATGTAATAGCCCCTGATAAACTATAAAGCACTGTCCAAATGCAGTAGGAGATATTATTTATCATTGTGATTATTACTCCCATAAAGTACTAACACAGTGTCTCATATAGATAAGGCACATAATATAAATTAGAGAAATGAATGACTGGTTTAGAATATGTAAATTTAGTCTTCTACATTCATTCAGCATTAGCTCCCTCCAAAGAGTTCTTTTCGTCTTTTAGGAATATCTCATTGGGAAAAAAAAAAAAAAAGAAAAAGAGCTGAATCCCTTATTTCATCTGATATAAGATGCCACTGATTTTAAGGCATGCATTAATTTTATATACAACTAAGGCTGGAAAAGAAAGATGCTAAATAAACTATATCACACAATGTTGCCTGATTCTGGAAATAAGAAAGTGTGAAAGAAAATGTACATGTAAGAATCTATGAAATATTGTATTTAAATGAAAGGCTTCAGGCAAATTAGCTGATCAAATATACATTGTGTCTCTCAAATGAAATTACTAATTTAATAATAAAGCATGATTTTCTCATACCAGCGATGTTTTACAGTGCCTTTTCCCCTTTGAATATGCTGGCCAAAGCATTTTTTTTCATGTTTTAAAAATTATAGAGAATAGATAATTACTAGTGAATGCTGACCTTTTCCTTATTATGAGTAATTATGCTATTAAAAGCATCACTTGGACCTTAATTTGATATACAAATTATTCAATTACCTAGTCTGCAGTTGTAAGGACTATCGGCAGCCACCATTATTTGGCGAGAAGGGAAGGACAGTACTGAGCATGAAGCAATTTCATCTTGCACTCTGCTACAGAAATTTTAGTTGTATCAAAATAGCATTAAGATAGTAACTAAACCAATAATTCCATTGAAATGCTTCATGGCACCAAATTATAACCAGTATGTCACCACTGAAAACATCTGCAAGAAGACTGGGTCAAAGAAACCTCATAAAAATCCCTTTGCAAAGCCCACATTGAAGCATGCTATTGAAAAATAAAACTAGAGTTAAGCAAAAATAACATCCTTCAGGATGCTTGGGTTTAGTGTCCATAAAACTTGCTTCTGGTCCCATGTATCTATTTATCGGTTTGGTTTTGGTGGTGGTGATGGTGATGACAGTGGAGATTCAGGTACCTGGTACCTGCCACAAAGCAGCGTGGTAGATCTACCTAAAGAACCTCTATTGCTTAATGGAAGT
>VSMD01030272.1:0-14897 GCA_008750895.1 Mirza zaza
AATTCAACTCCCTAATAATCACACTGCAACCTTCAGTATGCTTTTACTGAGCCACAGGTACATGCATCTCCTCTATATAAATATTCCTTTCTCTGAATATTCATATGTAATACACAGTGAGAAAGTTAAAGAATATGAAATGCCTGTTCTTTTCTCTGAGTTGTACCAATTGTTATATAACTACTTAAAGGATGTCCTATGCTCCTTTACTAATATTTTCCTTAAAGTAGTATTCTATTGCATTGTGGTGCTATGATTAATTTAGAATCTCTAGTTTCTGAAACAAAATATTATGCTTATTACTGAATTAAACCAAGTAAAATTGAATAATATGAATGTAAAAATTGCCATTTGTTAAAATTGATCATATCTATTATCTTCTAATTCAGAAACTCACTAAATTAATTCCGGTCTCTTTATAACATACCTAATTTCTATGGAGTATATACAGTGATGAACAGAAGGATGATCTGTGGAGAGAATTAAAACATATTCAGAAGACTGTTAATTTAAAGATAACAAAGCCATAAAACAACCTGCTTATCTTTGATATTTTCATCTCCCTTAGTTTTAAGATAAGAGTAGCAAACCTTCATTTTAAAATAGGAGTAAAAACCAAGAAAAATTTGAATATAATATCATAGTTTCATTTTAAGACATAGAAAAATTATCAAAGCAAAATTATCTTTTTATAAATTTAGACCCTATGTATGACTTGATTGATTTTTTAATTACAATCTTATGGACTCATTGCACTTGATACTCCACTTAACAAGAATATTTCATGATATGCCTGAATATCTTTATTTCATCTTTATGTAAATACATTTCAAATTTACTTTTCCCAATTAACTAATCTACCTTCAAAATATTTATACTCTAATATTCCTTGAGCTTTTATGGCATTAGAATGCACATATTGCACCAGACATCTGCATGTATTACATGTGTATGCTTCTCATGAAGTAATAATTAGTCAATATTTCCATTTAAAAGTACAGAAAAGAGCTTATGCTTTGACTTTGAAGCACTTTGTTATAATAAGCTAATATCTGTATTATTTTATTTATAATGTACGTTTTTATTTGTTCCAGATATCGATATCCTAAATATTTTTTTTCTGTTTTAGCTCTTTAAATAAAATTATATACAAAAGACAAAATGTAACATAAAAAATATTATTGCAAAGTGGGGACAGAGACTATTACAACAGGGAGAAGGCTATGACCATAAGAAGATCTACAAGTATCTTAACAGTTTGGCAAAAAGGGTGTTTTTGTTTTGTTTCTGTTTAATAGAGAGAGAGGAGCAATCAAAGCTAGAAAGTGACAAGTGTGGAGAAATGGAATGATAAAAGGATGGCATAATCTAATGGCAGATCAAAAAGAGCTTGACCCTGAGGATAGTCTCTTCTTAGGAGGAGCTATATGCTAAGGCTGAAGATGGGCTTATGTTCAGCTGCCTGCAGGAAGAGAAAAAGCTTAATCGAGGTTTGATTAATAATATTTTGTACTCATTGATCAGTGGAGAGAAGCAGTTCAGCTAATCATGTATAAGACAAAGAAAGGGAATTTTAAAGGCTACTGTCTGGCTTTTTCACAGGTAAACCAGGTAGGCATGCCAGAGTCTTATCTAAGTCAAATAGGGAAGGGCGGTTCTTTGAAGTAAGCTGTTTTCTGGAAGATAAGGGTTTGGGAGATTTTTTAACCTTCACTGTTTTTGAGGATCATAGGGCACAGATAAAATTCAACCTTGTTAGTGGTCACCATTTTAAAGACTTTTCATTCATTGCAGCTTCATAATCCTTTTACCACCAATTTGTCCCAACCCAGGGGATAATATTAAACTATACATAAAATACATGGATTTATTTCTGCACTCTCCATTCTATTTCATTGGTCTAAGTGATTATTTTTACACCTATACTATGCTGTTTTGATTATTATGGCTTTGTGGTATATTTTATTTTGAATTCAGGTAGCATGATTCCAGCTTTTTTCATTTTGTTCAAGATTGCTTTGGCTATTTGGGATCTTTTGTGATTCGATAAAAATTTAAGGATTTTTTTTTCTATTTCTGTGAAAATCGTCATTGCAATTTTGATAGGGATTACACCGAATCTGTAAGTCACTTTGAGTAATATAATTTAATGATATTAATTCTTCCAACCTATAAACACAGGATACCTTTTTATTTATTTATTCCTTCCTCAATTTCTTTCTATAATGTTTCATAGTTTTCAGTGTGTGTCTTTCACCTCCTTGATTAAATTTATTCCTAAATATTTTATAGATATTTGGTAGCTATAAGTGGAATTATTTCCTTGATTTCATCTTTGGATAGTTCATTGTTGGTGTATAGTTATGCTACTACATGATCCAGCAAACCCACAACTGGATAGATATCCAGAGGAAATGAAATCACTGTGTCATAGAGACATTTCCACTTCCTTGTTCACTGCAGCATTATTCACAGTAGCCAAGATACAGAATCAACCTAAATGCCCATCTATAGATGAGTGGATAAAGAAAATGTGATATATATACATAATAGAATGCTATTCCACCTTTTAAAAAAGGAAATCCTGTCATATTCAGCAATGTAGATGAACCTGCAGGACATTACATTAACTGAAATAAGTCATACACAGAAACAGAAATACTGCATGATCTCATTTACATGTAGAATCTAAAAAAGTTGAACTCAGAAGTAGAGAATAGAATCATAATACCAGAAGCTGGGGGTGGGGTTGAGTTGGGGAGATGTTGGTCACAAAATACAAGATGTCAGTTATGTAGGAGAAATAATTTCAAAGATCTGGTGAACAACATGGTGACTACAATTAATAACAATATATTGTATTCATGAAAATTGCTAAGAGAATAGATTATAAGTGTTCTTATCACAAAAAATAAGTAACCTTAACACTTGTACCCCCATCATATGCTAAAATAAAAAAATAATAAAAAATAAAAAAGATAAGTATGTGAGTTAATACATATGGTAATAGCCATTCTATCATGTATACATATTTCAAAATAACATGTTGTACATGATAAATATGTAAAAATATTGTTAATTAATAATGAATGAAAAATGAATTAAAATGAATAAAAATAAATGAATCTCATTATTTTTAAACTAATGAGATTTGTATATCATAATGTGGAAATATTTCTTTCTTATTATTTATTTATTTTTTTATTTCAGAATATTATAAGGGTACAAACATGTTGGTTACAAGTAATGCCTTTGCCTCGCCCAAGCCAGGGCTAGAGGCATACCCTTCCCCCATACAGTGCACTCTACACCAATTAGTTGTGAGTTTACCCACCCCCACGCCCCCACTTGATTGGCACTCCATGAATATTACTACCATGTGAGCACCTTAGTGTTGATCAGTTAGTATCAGTTTGATGGCGAGTACATGTGGTGCTTATTTTTCCATTCTTGTGATACCTAACTTCAAAGGATGGGCTCAAGCTTTATCCAGGATAATATAAGTGCTAGATCACCATTGTTTTTTGTAGTTGAGTAGTATTGCATAGTATACATATACCACATTTTATTAATCCACTCATGTATTAATGGGCACTTGGGTTGTTTCCACATCTTTGCAATTGTGAATTGTGCTTCCATAAATATTCTAGTGCAGATGTCTTTATGATATTATTAAATGAAACTATACATTTTTTTATCGATCTATATACAATGTTTGGAAGAGCAACTAGTTTTCAATTACCTTTTCCTATCTGTATGTAGTAAGAAGGAGCTCTAACTAGTTGAAAATGTCAACGTATTGTTTAGACTTGATATTCACCAATAGAGGAGTGAATAAATTAAACAGTATTTATGTACAAGTGTTATAATAATGCAAAATAAATATATTTTTAAAATATATGTGTAGCTAATTGAAGAAAATGTCAAACTTTAACTAGGTTCCAATTTTGTAAAGCATAGAAATATATCACACTATTAAATAATAAATGTTATGAGATTTTTACTCTGAAATTTTTGTTAAAATTTTAAGTAATTTTTAAAATTTATACTTATCTGCATTTCCCAATGGGTCTATAATGATCATCACTTTCTTGTGTCACAAAGAAAATATATTAACTGAAATGAGGATTTTGCATGTAGTTGAAAATGTATGAGTGAAACCAATAGTTGCTCTAAGTTTTAGAGTTGGAGTTGGCCAATAAGGATTTTAGAAGAAATAGTTTTAAAATGTTTAAAATATTTTCTGTGGACAATGAAGATGACCCCTATTTGGAAGCATTCATGTTTACGATTAAAATGAAAACTTCTGAATAATATGTTTTTTTCTTACATTGCAATTCATATGCAATTTTTTAAATTTTTCCCTTGTGACACTTTTTTGTTCTCCTCTTACAAAATGTATGATGGTCATTCTTGCATTATTCCTATTTATGTACTAATATTTTCTTTCCCATTATATTCCAAATTCTTCAGAATGGTGTAATGGAGAAAAATTGGCTTTAAAGTTTAGGTACAGACCTTACTGTGAATTTCCCTCATTAATAAAATTTCTTACCTGCATCTAGATAATGGGAACTGGAACTAAATATTTATAGTAATGATGATGAATGATGAATGTGATAAAGACTTGAGCTGTCGAATAACTTGGATCATTATATGCACTTTTAAAATTTTGATCTACAGTTTTTATTCACACAAAATTAATTTACATTGATGTTCTAAAAGTGAATAATCTGACAATGTCACAGGAAGTAGTGTCACAAATAGACATAAACTACCATGACTCATTATAAAATTGATCTGTTTGCAATTTTCAAAATTTGTCATGTTTGATCAGCTGTAAGAAGTCACATTATCTAATCAAGGCAAACTGAAATTCTCTGTATGGACACTACAATACAAAATAGGAGGCTAGAATTGGTGTATGATGTAAAAAGTAACAGTCTACGTTAAACAGCTTCCTCAAGAAAGGGTTAGTGTCTAATTTTTGAGCCTTATAATTAACATATATGATGAAATCATAATAGTGATCTTAATTTTATTATTTTATTTATTTTATCCCTACAAAAATAATTAGTAAAGACATTTTGGTTGATTATATATATATGTGTGTGTTTATGTATATGTTTATATATGAATGATTATATATATTTATATGTATACATAAATATATATATAAGCATGCTATGATTTAAATGTTTATATCCCCCCAAAATTCATGTTGTTGAAACTTAATCATCAATATAGAAGTATTAAGAGGGTAGGTCTTCAGAAGGTGATTAGGTCATGGGTAAAGCCTTCATGAATGGGATTTGGTCCCTTCAAAAAGGATTTGTCAGAAAGAGGGTATCCTTTTTGCCCTTCTGCCTTCAACTGCGTGAGGACATAGCATTCTTCCCCTCTGAAAAATCCAGCAACAAGACAACATCTTGGAAGCAGAAAGCAGCTCTCACTAGACAACCATGATCATGGACTTCCCATTCTCTAGAACTGTGAGAAAGTAAATTTCTGTTCTTTATAAATTACCCAGTCCCAGGTATTTTATTATAGAAGCACAAATGGATTGAGATGCATATATGTAAATAAATACACACACACACACACGAATATACATGTGTTCATGTATATGACAAATTTAAAATTTATATATATATTTCTTTATTACTTCTGAGTAAATAATATTTATTTATATTTCTTATATAGTACTTAGATACTAAACATTTAGGAACTATATCAATTTAAAACACTCGGTAATACATCTTGATACAGATATTAACATTGTACATGTGTACTGCTACACAGTTTATTGAACAATAATTATATATTCAACCCCATGTGTAGCACTTTATGTATTTGATCTTATCCTCACAGTAACAGTAGCTTCACTTTTCAAATTAAGCAATTCAGGATAAAGAGGTTTACAATATATTTCTTAGTTGAGCCAGCTAATGAATTCCAAACCTTGGATGCAAATCCCAATATGCTCAGCATCAAAATTTGTGAAAGATTTTATATACACATACACACACATAAAATTTAACTAAATGCGAATATAATTACCATTAATATTTATCTTACTTTATATTATGTCCACATGGAACATAAATATTTATGTATATATCTCATGTGGATTTCTATATCTATGTATAGATAGTGCTCAGGAAGAAAATATATTTACATTTTTATGTTTAATATAAATACATAAAATATGAATGACTACAGAATTATTTACCTATACATGATATTTCAGTTATAAAAAAATGTATGTCAACACAACAAAATTACTTGTGGCTTTAAACTTCTCATTTATCAATGAACATAACAATGAAAAAAAACATAAAAAGAAGTAAATTTTCCATTTAAGAGAATATAATGCTTTATTCAGGACAATCAGTCCATTTGCATCTTTGTGTCAGGTGTCTCACACATGATGGTAAAAAAAATTGCAGACATTGAATAAGGCACTATAGCTGGGTTTATGTAAAAACCCAGAATAAGGGTTTCAGAATACGATACCAATGGTATCTTGAGAATAAGATACCAATGTTTGTTGAAAAACAAATTTAATATGATGAACTAATTTTATAATAAAGTTGTGTTTTATCATTTGTCTATTTTAATAACAGGAACTTCTATTTATAAATTACATTGTTTTATGTTGCATTGGGACTAATAGGACACATTATATTTCAGAATATTATATATTATTTCTTAAAGGTATTAGTTAAAAATATTCATAGTATTTGTATTCTTGATAAATGCAATGCAAAATAACATATAACAACAACTGCTAAAAAACATTCATATAGTTAATTGACTGTTAATTTGGGGGGAAAAGCAGAAACTTTTAATATACACTCAGATTTGATGTGACTTACAAATAAATACAATAGTTAGAATGTGATTTGTTTTTACAGATTTAAATTTTAGGACATTATATACATGCTAAGTGGCTGCTACTGAAAATAATTTTGGATAATGATATAATAAATAAATACAGACCTATAATTCCATGGATATTATTTCAAACACAATTAACATAAAACAATTATGAATATCTTTTCAAAATTAACACAGCAACTCAGGCATAGTTACATGCAAATGCCACACCGCTGTTTTCTTATTTTGTTAGTTAAAACCAATTTAAATTATGTGTAACAGCATGGACATTGGAAATTTGTATAACCTGTAGGATATTTATATATATTTTAACTTAATTTTGACATCTTTTTATGCATATAAATTTCATTAATTTGTTATATTTTTAGTAAAAAGAAACAAGTATTTAGCTAAAACAAATGTTTAAACAAGTTTTTATTATGTATTTGACTTTTCCCTCACAAATTATTTTTAGGGATTCCAAATTCCAATGTCAATTAAAGAAACTGTATCATATGCAGGTACATAAATACTTTAGCTAAGATCTGTTGCAAGTGAAATTTTCAATTAAAAATACAATATATTCTTCTAATATGTGTGTTTTATGAATGATTTTAAGGGTATTCAAAACATGCTCAGTACAGTATCAAATTTAACTAACATAATGACAAATTTTCATTTTAAAATATAATACTTTATTAATTTCATAAAAGATAAAATTAAATAGTTTAATAGGAAATAAAGGGAAAATGACAACTCATTTATGAATCATTGATAATTTTCCCCAGGGGAATATAATTGTAAATCTTTTAGATAAAATTAGAATATTTATATTTCATTTTCTCCTTACCCTTAAATTTTTGCTTGTACTTTTAGGGCAGTTCAAACATTATTTCTTTCAAAAATTCTTCAAAAAGAATCCATTGACTTTAGGGGCTTATAATATTTGCCTCGCACATACATATTTTACAAGTGTGTGGTGCATATTCCTGTTAGTATTAATTGCCTTCTGTGGTTTTAATATGTCCCCCGAAAGTTTATGTGTTAGAAACTTTGTCCCAAATGTAGCAGTGTTGAAAGACAGGCTCTTTAAAAGTGATTGGATCTTTTAAGAAGGCTCAGCCCTCATGAATGGATTAATTCATTCATAGATTAATGGATTAATGGGTTATTGAGGGAGTGGATTAGTTACCACGAGAGAGTATCTGTTATAAAAGCGAGAGTTTGGCCATCTCTCATGAGCCCCCTTGCCATGTAATGCCCTCTGTTGCCTCAGGACAATGCAGTGAGCACTCACCAGCAAGAAGGACCTCGTCAGGTGCAGGCCCACTTTCTCAGCCTTGGACCTCCCAGCCTCCAGGACTCAAAGAAATAAAATTCTTTTCTTTGTAAATTACCCATTGTCGAGTGTACAGTCACGGCAACAGAAGACAGACTCAGATATTACCTACTGGTTACTCCCACCCACTAACAATTGTTCTAAGGCTTAAGAATCAGCAAACTCTTACTTTTGTGTTTTAAGAAATAGTTTAGGTGTGGTTAAATTAAAAAGGTAAAAATAAAAATTTTGAACCTTTAATCCTACTCTCTATATTTGTATTGTATCTTAAAGTTTTTGTACCAATATAGATAAAAAAATAGAATGAATATATTTTTCAGATCAACCATAAAATGCATTGACAATGATAATTTTTGTTGGACTTGCTATGTGTTACTGTGTTGTGTTGAATATAAAACAATAATTTGAGTGTATCATATTAAGGACAACTGTACCTTTGTAATATCATATATAAGTGTGTATGTGTATGTGTATGTACCATCTGCTTCATCTCTCTCTCTTGCTTCCTCTTTCACCATATGATCTCTGCACACCCTGGCTCCCATTGACTTTCTGCCATTAGTGGGTGCAGCCTGAAGCCTACCAGATGAAGAAGATACTGGCTCCATGCTTCTTATTCAGTTTTCAGAAGCATGAGCCAAATTAACCTTTTTTTCCCTTTATAAATTACCCAGCCTCAGTTATTCCTTTATAGCAACAAAAAAAATTGGACTAAGATAGAGAACTAACAATGATATTGAGGATCAAATTGGATCACATTCAGGGAAGCTGTCAAAAATATTTCAAAAACAATCTGGATTTAAGAAATGAGAAAAAGAGATGAATCAAACTGAAGTCTATAAAGTAGATTATTGGTGGAATGAAGGTGTTGCTGATGAACAAGGAAAATAGATGTTAATATTTTTAAGCCCATCCTTATAATATACCAGATTAAATTTTTCTTTACCAATTGAAGTACAATTAACATATAGAAGAGTGCACAAATCATAAGTTCACAACTGAATGATCAGAGTAAACGCATCTGTGTAACCATCACCTTGGTCAAGTAACATTGCCAAACACCCGGCCTTTTCCCCACATCCAATCACACTTCCCTTCTCCTGGAAAGTAATCATTGTCCTGATTTTCATTGTACAGATGGATTTGCCTATCACTGAATATTATATAAATGAATTAACACATTCTTTTGTGTTTGGTTCATTTCAATCACATTATGTTAGTAAAATTTAGGCCTATTTTTTGCATGTAGCTATAGTTATTTAGTTCTTTTGCATGTAGCTATAGTTATTTAGTTCTTTCATTTTTATTATTATATAGTAATTCATTGTATTATTTATTGTAATTTATATATTGCAAATTTACTGTTGACTTTTATGTTTAAATATTTTATGTAAAATGTTTCTATGAATATTCTTGTCAAATTCTTTTTGTGTACTTGTATACCCATTCATGAAATTCTAGGTTATTTATTTAAATGAATATTTAAATTTAATAGAAAACATCAAATAGTATTCCAAAATGCTTATAACAGTTCATACTCTGTTCTGTATGAGAATTCCACATTCCCTTTGAAATGCATTTGTCTTCCTAATATTGTTTTTTTTGAAGCTGTTTTATTTCCAGTATTTTTGAGACATATAGTAACTGTATTGTTTTAAGTATAAGAATAAAACTAGCACATTATTAGCAGCACATAATGAACTTAGTGTATTAGCTGTAGATAAGATCAAATAGTCTGAAAAAGAAAAGAATATTATATATTAAAGGACCCTGTATACTTTTGAAAATTTAAGACTTTACAGTTGAATAATAATATGCCAACACTCAATGAAAATTTTCTTTCTACTACTGAGCTTCTAAAGCATTAAAAAGCAGCAGTCCAGAAGTTCAAAGTATTAAAAGAGATTGTAAAGAGCTTTGGATCGCCACTGCAGCCATTCATACATGAAATTTGAGACGGCTTTTGTGGGTGGATATAGCAGGTAATTAATTTGGGAAAATTCCAGAGGTTAAGACCAGATGAGCTGTTTCTCTTCTTCTGGATCTGCTGCTGAAGATAAATGGTTGAAAAGTTTTTGTTTGTTGACGTTGTGAGAATCTTCCATAAGATTCTGCCTCTCCAAGAGGAAAACTAGAAAACACTGCGTATTGTGGGTTAAATTTCACATGACAATAGTTTGTTTAACATTGTGCAGTGTGGATTCTTCTAAGTGACTATTTTTCTACATAAGATGATGAAATTTCTAGCTCAGAGAAACAGAAATTGGTTATCATAGAGCTTTAATGAGACTGGTAGGGGTAAGTAATCTACAATGTATCATCATGTTCTTTTGAAGTAGTACTTAATCTACACCCTATATATAGAGAGAGAGAGGCTCATAAGACTTTTATATAAAAGTCAATGACTATTGTTACTTAGGGAGAAAAAGACATTGGCTTCAAAATGCTAATAGTTTAATGTCTGCACTGGCAAGATACTAAAGAAAATATTTTTAAACTTCTCTGAAAGATAGTGCTTGTTTGTAAAATTATAAATATAACCAATATCCACAGTTGTATAGGAAAATTATTATAAAATTTAGCTTAAGTGGATCGGTATGATAGACCTGTGATTTGGTCATAATAATTTCTAGTAGTAATATACTGCAAGTCCTTATGTCACATTTTCTAAGAAATTTGTTTAGAAACTCCAATTAAATAATTCAGAAATAATTAATTCAGAAGACAACCCATTAAATTATAACCCTCCCCACAGGTTAACTTGGTGCCAAATGTATTGTTTAATTTATCATTCTTAGTATTTTTAGACGGCCTCAGGCAGGGAATGAAGTAATAATAAATAGGGAATAGTGGATAATTAGAGAAGGAAATGTGGAACAAAATTACTAAGGGCTTTAGGTGAAGTTCATTATTACTATTTAATAGTGCCCAAGAGCATTCGATCAAATTATGGATCAAGTTTAAAAGTGGGCTGAATGAAATCCTTGTGGAGGAGAGCTTTCTATTTTTTTTTTTTCTTAGAATTCAACTAAAGTGTTATAAAATATCTTCAAGATTCGCCTCACAGATCATATTTTGGTACAGCCTTATGGAGAATAACTTTGGAGGAACTGTGTATATATGTCTGAGGTTAAGGTAAACTTTTATATTAAGATAGAGATTGCCAAAAAATGGAGAAAATGGGAGGGGGAAAATATATTTGAAGAGCCCGAGATTGTTTGGCAGTAGGCTGTGTGTTCCACAGACAGAGACCACGACATGATTAAGCAGTAAGGCACTGCCTAAGCAGTAAGGTGACTGGTTAAGTGACATATTGTAGTACAGCCCTCGGGTCACTTAAGGAGTGGGGAAATCTTGACTTTCTAACTGTACAGATTTTCTCCTTTCTTTTGGCTTACCCTAGAGCATCATATCTCCATTATTAAACTTTCAAAGTTGTACATGTATAATTTATTTTTTTCTTATTTTGTTTCATTTCATTACCATAGTCATGATTGTTCAACCTATGAATGCTAACCAGTCCATGGGTTACAAGGATTTTCCTCTTAGTTTTGTTAGTAAAGCCAGTTTATATAGGTAATGAGTTAGAGATGTTTTGTTTCTTTGTATGCTGTAGTGAACTAGAGAGTGAAAATTTGTGGTCAGTGGAAGGAAAGTGTGTTAGACTTATTTATTTAGCTATATCTGCTGTAGGTTAGCTGATGTGGTTGGATATTCTTCTGGTACTGATAATAATATTAGTAATAACAATAGCATGTGCTTGCTTCATGAATATTAGGCAATTCATACCTTATTTATGTACAGCTTGACCAGTAATGTTCATCATCATAATAGGTGGCACAGACTAATTTTAAATGTTTTGCCTTTAAAGGAAATAACTAGCCCTGTTCAAATTTCTTCTATGATAATCACAGCTAAACTACTTTAATACATACACAATTTGATGTGAAAATGATTTCATAGTTGTTGAGAACAACTATGTGAGAAAAATATTTTTGTTATTTATAACAGTAGTAGGTTGGAGCATGAATACTTAAAAGTAAAAAGAAAAAAGATTGGACAATGGCATTAAGTGAGAAAAAAACCTTAAGGCTAAATTACTCAATTTTACCAGTTACTTATTAGTTAATAATTAGTGTGATTAGCTCAGTGTGATTCAATTATTCCTAAAATATTCACCTTGGGTCGAGCACTTTGCTAGGACCTAGAAATAGCTTAATAAACCTTAGAACTCTCCAGGGGTCTAAAATAAATAGAAAAGGTAGCTACATACCCAATTCATTTATAAACTCTGTGTGTTGTGAAAGGTATAAGCAAAAGAGATCATGAAAGAGCAGGTGGTTGGGAGAAGGCACAGTTGAAGATTTAGTGTTTGAGCTTGGCCTTGGTTTACATTTTTCCTCATTGAGAAAGGAGGGTAGAGGTTCTAAGAAATAGCATTAGGAAAGACCAAGCTCATTAATGACATGGAGAGAAGTCCAGTTGCTGGGATATAGGGTATAGATTGAGTAGCAGGTTAAATTCAGGATGGAAAGAAAAGTTGGGCCTAATACGAAGTTCTGTAAATGCAGTGCTAAAACTAGAAAAAAAAAGTCTATTCACATTGGGAAGTTACAGGATATTTTAAGGAGAAAATAATGTGAGTTGACTTCCTTTTTTTTTTTTTTTTAATCACTTTGATTCATGTCAAGTGCATTATAAGGTACAAAGGGAGGCCATAAAGAGTTATATGGATAGAAATATGATTATATAAGATCAGATATTACAACAGATTACATTAGAGTCATGGTAAGAAAAATTTGGGCTTGGTGAATAGGATTGTTTTGAGCAAAGCAAGAATTATTAGAGATCTGATAGCTTACCGAATTTTTTTCTAAGACGGATATGATGGCAATTTGAAATGAATTCATATAATTTGCATATGGATTAAGTGTATTCAGGGCTGGTGGGTCATGAGGGCAGGTACCAAAGGAAAGAATGACTCAAAGATTTGAAATTGAAGATCTAGATATACCTGAAATTAAAGATATAAATACCATTGAATGTGATAGGAAAAACTGAAATATGAACACCTTTGGAGGGTAGGAAGATAGTAAATTATGAATATCATAAACCCAAAGTACTTCTTAATTATTTAGACAAATGTGTCAAGTAGACGTTTAATCGATTTCGAGTCTGAAGGAGCTAAAGATAACATGTCTGGATAAATAAGCCTTAGGGAGCATATGTGTGTGTATGTGTGTGTGTGTGTGAGTGTGTGTGTGTGTGTGTGTGTGGTGTGTGAAAAATAAATTTAAGATAAAGATCATAAGATCAGATAGGGTCATCTAGGGAGAAGAGAAGAAGACAAGGACTTAACACTAAACTTGAACTTCTCAGATTTTAGAGGTTGGGTAGAGGAAGAAATATCAGTAAAAGAACAGATGTATTAATGAAGGATATAGCAGCAAAAACAAAAGAAAGCATATCACGAAGGAGAGAATGGTGAAAGTTTTCAAATGCTGAGAGTTTTCCATATGTTTGGATATAGTGAGGAGCAAGAAAATTGGATAGTCGCTAGAAGAGAATGTTGGGGCTTTATATTGTCAATTTGTATACTTACCACACAAATTCAAAAGCAATTGAGAGGAAACCTAATAAATGGAATCGTAATTATCATAAAACATTTTTCTGTATTATTAGTAAATTTTAAGTTGGAAGATATGACTAAAACGTGCTTCCAAATGTAGTTACTAATATATGCTCTGCCCCACCTCAATCCTCCCTCCAAAAAAAAACAAAGATTAAATGTTAAACTTTGACACACAGTTCCTAACAGCAAATTTGAATTGGCTTTACAAGCACTTTTACCCCAAACTGTTGCTTAGTCCTGGTAGGAGAAAAGGAGATTCCCTGTACTCTCAGCCAGTAATAGATTAGCTTAATGGAATCAGAAAACCAGAGCAACAACTGAGATGCCAGAAATATTGCTCAGAGTAATATCCTTTTCCCATCTGTATTCATCATTATATTCATTTAACTGCTGGTCACAGATTTTGGTCATCTGGTGTTCAGTTATACCTTTGGAAGAGAAAAGTCTGTCCTTGCTATCTTGCTTCTACTACCATCAAATGCTTTCAAAACATTAGCTACATCTTAGGTAATTGTCTTGGTTCTCAGAGGGGATAGTGTATTATCTGCCCCCAGAAGGCAAATAGCACATTACATTAATTCCAATCCACCATGTACCCAAGGCTGAAAATTTACTTTCTATCTTAGTATCCATTCAAAGTATGTCCAAACAGCCTCTTCCATTAATTTGCCAAATTGTTCGCAATAAGATTAAATGATATTGGTGAGGCAATGCCAGTGATATAAAAGTATTCTCTATTTGAATAGAACCTTTGCTACCCTCAAGGAGGGAAAGGTATTTCCCTGTCCTCCTCTACAACTGTCTCTCTTTCATTCACTTAAGGTCCTTACTTTTTCCAGTCCAATCAGCCTAAGACCAGTAGGGACAAAACTATAGTCCTACAAAGTCAGGCTTATGACTCTCTCTCAATGAGAAACTGCACACTGGAGGAACCATGAGATGTCTCCATAAAGGAAAATAGAAAGTCATTAAAGGATTTGGAACAGGTGGTGTGTAGGTGAAAGCTAAATGAAACAGTGTTTTGATAGGTTAAAAACAAAAATTGGC